>PVJN01001533.1:0-92989 GCA_004026805.1 Lasiurus borealis
CTGGTAGCATTGTCTGCCATAATAAATAGAGGTCATAAAACTTTGGTCTAAACATATTCCGCAGGGATTAATACTGCAAGCAGATCATTCGTCTGAACTTTGAGAATGTACTTATAGGCCAATTTAATAAATGGATAATGACATCAAGGCTATTTGTGAGTCTCAAGAAAACGTATGCCTCTTCCAAGACTTTTTTTTTATTTCACTATAATTCTTCTTCTAATGAATAATTTTATTGCAGATCTGAACAATGCCATGCCTCTTTCAGAGTCAAACGTATAAATCATTTATATGAACTACAATAACAAAAATGTCCTTACCACCAGTGCTAATTCCCGCATGCCCCTAAGGTGCTGAGAAGAGTGAACGATGTCATGAAAATGCATTTACTTTTAAGAAAGATAAGTTTGGATTTGAATGAATCACTCATTTTTTTAAAAAAAAAAAACGTGGTTCATTAATCTAGGAAGTCTCCTCTACAGATATCGGTTATCTATTGTATTTGACAAATAATCCTATTTGACATCAATAAAGGGCACCATCGCAAAAGTCAAGTTCCTTTCAAGGATGTGGATGAATGATAAATCAAAATATTTGACTCTCTCTGCAACGTATAATGCAAACACCTGACATGCATTTCGTACAGAAACAAACTGGCCTGCAGCCCCTGTAGACGATCAGGGTATTTTAATTTCTGGGTTCCTCTTTGGTAACATATTTTCACGATACGAGCAGGCAACAGCTGGCCCTCTGGGAACTGGGCCTAGAGAGATAATAGCTCGTTACTATTTCGGTAAGTAATAAACTATTCAAATTCACTTGGACCCCAATGCTTCCCAGCTGAGTTTCTGGAAATGTTTCATTGTGAAACACCGAAAGATTTTCCTCTAAGATCAGCAACAAGACATGGCTGTCCTCTCTCTCCACTCTGATTCCACCCAGTGCCGGAAGTCCTAGCCAGAGTAGGCAGGCAAGAGACGTGAATGAAAGGCAAGCAGACACGAAAGGGTCCAGTCAAACTGTCGCTTTGTGCAGACAACGTGATTCTGGGTATAGAAAACCCTAAAGAACTCACCAAACAACTATCGGTAACAATAAACAAATACAGTGAGCTTGCAGGGTACAAAATCAATGCACCAAAAGAATCCATTGCATTTTTATCTACGGACAATGAAATTTCAGGGGGGGGGAATGGAAAAAATAAACACACAATTTCTTTTGTAGAAAGATATTGCTTGACATTATACAGTGGTACCTCGAGATACGAGTGCCCTAACATACGAGATTTTTGAGATACGAGCCGTCGAGCAAGTGATTTTTGCTTTGAAATACGAGCAACATTTGAGGTAGGAGTCATCGCGGGGATCGGCCGGCTGCACACGACCCACCAGTTTACCACGACTGGAGCGTCTCATAGTTTCCCACGCCTCAAGGTTACGGAACAAATTAAACTCATATCTCGAGGTACCACTGTACAAGAATGCAACAGAGAATAAAATACCTGGAACTAAACCTAACCCGAGAAGTGAAAGGTCTGCACACTGAAAACTATGAAGCATTATGATAAGAGACTGAGAAAGACATAAAGAAATGGAAAGATATTCCATGTTCATGGATTAGAAGAAACCACACAGTTAAAATGGCCATATTACCTAAAGCAATAGAGAGCTGTAGGGCAATCCACACTATACAGGATTAATGAAAATCCCAATAGCATTTAAAAAAAATAGAATTTAAAAAATCATTGAATTGATATGGGACCATTATCTAGTCTTTTTTTTTATATATAATTTATTGATTTTTCACAGAGAGAAAGGGAGAGGGATAGAAAGTTAGAAACATCAATGAGAGAGAGACATCAATCAGCCACCTCCTGCACGCCCCCTACTGGGGATGTGCCCACAATCAATGTACATGCCCTTGACCGGAATCGAACCTGGGACCTTTCAGTCCACAGGCCGATACTCTATCCACTGAACCAAACCGGTTTCAGCCATTATCTAGTCTTTTAATAGCCCATTATTTTCAGATACTTCTTTGTGTTTAGTAATGGCTTATAAACAAAAAAAAAAATGTATTGTTACCTTCACATTTAAGAAATCATTGCTTTTAAGAAGAAATGCTTTACAAAACGAAATGTACAGTAATACTCTTAATGCTTTCAAAATACTTGAACGTTAGTTATATGCACAGATACAAGCCTCCTTGGAGTGCATTTCCTATAAGGTATTTCAAAGGGACTCGCGGTGAGCTTCACAGTCTGACTCATCAACTGGCAATGTTCCACTGCCTCTCGCTAGAAGCAAATTTGTTAGCAGATGGGTTTTCTGCAACCCAGCACCGCACGACCACCAGAGTTTTTAGTTTTAGTTTTACACGATGGCATGAAGTTAATTCATGTGCCATCACTCCGCTGGGTTTAAAATGTGCCTCTCTTACGTTCACTGTGCAACATGTTCTTAGTTTTGTGTTTTGAGAGTTTGGAATTTGGGCGAAGATTTTTCAAACTCTAGATGGTAGGGAGCGAAATCAGAATTCCCGTGTAAAGAGTTTTCTTGGATTGAAGGCAGGGAAAATCTTATCCCAATAATTTATATATCTTTGAATCCCTTCCTTAAAACTCCTGTCCAATAGAGAAAAATGAAAAGCTTCTCTCTCACATTCTGGAATAGTGTGCTTTCACGAAACAATGCACAGTCTGCAGACGTCCCTTGCATCAGAGGGTCTGTCATCTTGCAGAAGTAATTTAGCAACGAAAGGCATTAGGGGCTAAATCCATGCCAGGGAAAAATTAAGCGCTCCGGCCATTGTTCCAAGAGGCTTGAGTTAAATTCTGTCTCGGCATCCTGAAACATCTCCGAAACTCATCATGCATTGAAAGACCAATTTTCTTTTCTTCGGAGTGAAAAGCAGAGGCAGAATTTGTGACTATTAACTCTGGTTACCGAGAAAGGCATGGACAAAATATGCGTTCCTTTTGTGGAAAGATACAGCTTTATTTGATACAAATAAATGGAGTATGTAATGTTTAAAATCCTCTGTAAAAAATTTGTGCTCAAATAAATGACGGCCTTGCTAGCTGATTTTTTGTTGTTAATCCTCACCTGAGGACATTCTGACCATGGATTCTTAGGGAGAGTGGAAAGGAAGGGGAGAGACAGAGGAAGAGAAATTGATGTGAGAGAGATACTTCGATTGGTTGCCTCTAGAGAGGCCCCGAATGGGACTAGAGATGAAGGCGCGACCAAGATATGTGCCCTTGACTGGAATCGAACTCATGACCCTTCAGTCCCAGGGCTGAAGCTCTAACCACTTAGCAACCTGCTAGGGCAGTGGTCGCCAAACTCATTAATCCACAGGGCCAAATATCAACAGGACAACAACTGAAATTTCTTTTGAGAGCCACATTTTTAAACTTAAACTTCTTCTAACGCCACTTCTTCAAAACAGACTTGCCCAGGCTGTGGTATTTTGTGGAAGAGCCACACACAAGGGGCCAAAGAGCCGCACGTGGCTCTCGAGCCACAGTTTGCCAACCACTGTGCTAGGGCATAATTCTTGTGCTAAAGAGCTGACTTAAATGAGGACCCAGACTTAGGAGTGGACATCATTATTGCCCATGCTATGACCTTCAGTTGTGTTAGAAGGAGTGTGCAATGCCTTTTCTTTTGCCGCAGATGACCACATGGGAGCAAATGATTAAGGTGTCCAACTGGCATAACTATCAGGAAAACATAAAGGGTCTAAAGAAGGGCCAGAACCAGTGCACTAGCATTTTCACACAGTGCGGTATCACTTAGAGTTCAGAGTAGAAGAACCCCATTGGTAAGCATGACACTGGTCTCTGGGTACGCTGGTGTATCGAACTCTCCCATTTATTTCCTTAAAAATAAAGGAAAAACTAAAGAAAAATTAGATTTAACTTAAGGAAAGGATGATTTATTTTGTTATAAATATTTCAATATACATGTATAAATATATTCAAATATATACATGTATCTACATATCTATATATCTATATATCTATATATCTATATATCTATATATATAATCTATATCTATCTCTATCTCTATCTATCTATCTATCTATATATAAAAGCCTAAGTGACCAAAAGACTGAACAATGGATCAACCAGTCTCTATGACATGCACTGACCACCAGGAGGCAGACGCTCAATGCAGGAGCTGCCCCCCGGTGGTCAGTGCACTCCCACAGCGGGAGCGCTGCTCAGCGGACCTACGGGTGCCAGATGCAGGGCTCACAGCTGGCGAGTGCCAGTGTGGTGACATGCGTCTCTCCCAGTCGGGATTGACAGGCATGAACCCACAGCAGATGCAGCAGGGATGGGATGAGCAGGAGCAGCGGGCTGTGTTGGACTGCTGGTTTTGGCCCAGTACACCTCCCCACGCTGACACGTGATCCTGGGTGGACATGAGGCATTGCTGGGGCCACAGAGACATAGGCCACGATGTCCTTCCCAGAGGAGTGGACTGAACACGGGGGACTGATTATGTGAACAGGTTCCTAACAGCACAGAAACAGCTGCCACTTACCGCGCGTTCGCTGCAGACCTGACATTTAGCTCAGCCTGTCACGCGTCGCCTCATTTAATACTCACAATCATTGCATCAGGCACTAATAAGGCGCCTGCTACCTACGAGGGAGACATGGTCCGGCACAGTAAACAGCATGCTCCGCATGAAGTCCCTCCATACAGACACGGGGGGACACGTGTGGATGCTCTTCTTCTGAGTGAGATCCCATCTGCCAGGCCTTCCTCTCTGCCACCTCCTCGTGTTGCTGACTCTCCCTGAACATCGAGCCATGCCTTCCTAAGCAGGTCTCTTCCCCTAACAGAGTGCTGGCTGGATATCCATTCTCCCAGGTTTCCACGCATCCACCTGAATCCCGGCAGTGACGGAGTGTGGGCTCGAAGAAAATGTAAATTATAACTGAAGACGCGGGCAAAAGTGCCCGAAGGAATTGGAAATGTCCCAGGTTGCCAGGAAACTGGGACACCCAGTCGACAAGCGCATTTTAATAGGACCAAATCCATTCAGGGAATTTTAACAGTAAATGATGGAGCACACCAGATCAGGCCGCTTGAAAAATACCAATTTCCTAAATGTTAGATACTCTGAAAGAAAAGTCCACATCAGGAGGACACATTCATTAAAAACATATTTACATATTAAGCGTTAGAAATGATCCTGTTAGTTTCCTTTGGGATTCATAGCTTACATTTTTTAACATGGCATGACTAAAGCATGATTTTATATACATTGATAGGTCCCAAAATAAAGATAAAGGAAACTATGAAAATAACCTACGGCAGTGGACAGCAAACTAGTCAGTCCACAGAGACAAATATCAACAGGACAACGATGGAAATTTCTTTGGGGAGCCACATTTTTTAAACTTAAACTTCTTCTAACGCCACTTCTTCAAAATAGACTCGCCCAGGCCGTGGGATTTTGTGGAAGAGCCACACTCCAGGGGCCAAAGAGCCGCATGTGGCTTGTGAGCCGCAGTTTGCCTACCATGGATCTATAGTAAGAGAGAGACTGATATAGAAATGACAAGTACATATGTATGTTCACGTTTATATTATTATGAACCATCTATCTCATAGTTTGTAAGTAATTCAGCTTTCAATGGTGCTTTTTTTAAAAAAAAAATATTTTTATTGATTTTTCACAGAGAGGAAGGGAAAGGGATAGAAAGTTAGAAACATGGATCAGCTGCCTCCTGCACACCCCTTACTTGGAATGTGCCCACAACCAAGGTACGTGCCCTTGAACGGAATCGAAACAGAGACCCATCAGTCCGCAGGCCTGTGCTCTATCCACTGAGGCAAACCAGTTTCAGCTTAATGGTGCTTTCAATGGCCTATTCCTTATTGGCTGTGTGCTATTCTCAAGGATGGTGAAAGGTCTGGAATGTTACCTTCCTTGTAACCTGAGGCACTAGCCTGCGATGATCTCATTGACTCTGGCAAAGAGCAGAGCCTCTGAGTGAGAGATAACGGGCCTTCTTATTCCTGGCGCAGGTGCCAGCCAGAGACTCATGTTGGCACCAGCCACCCCGGACGCTCCCCTGCCTCTGGGGATGGTGCTCACCAGTGGCTCAGTGACGTAGCTGAGGAACTCTGACCTTAAGCAGGGCTGCTAGGCACCGCCCGTGTTTTCCTGGCGGCAGGCATTGTCTTTCTTATTTTTCAACAAACAGAGCTGCCTCCCGCGCCTGAAGGGCACACTATCTCTGTCTTCCAAAGCTGTGCGCTTTACAGACATGGCGGAAACACGGTTGCGTACAAAAGTCGAAATAACTCTTCTCGGAAGATATGCAGAAAAAGGAGAGAAGAGGGAGAATTGCCTGTCATCGGATATAAAATCCTGTACTTGCCTTTAAAAAGTAGATGTTGCAGTAAAATGGAAGATATGTAGACCTGAAAGCATAAAATTTCTAGAGCAGTGGTTCTCAACCTTTCTAATGCTGTGACCCTTTAATACAGTTCCTCGTGTTGTGGCGGATCGTCATGTAAATATCTGTGTTTTCTGATGGTCTTAGGCGACCCTGCTAGCGGTTCTCAGCCTGTGGGTCACTGCTGTAGAGCCTGAGACCATCAGAAAACAGGTCACAACCCACAGGTGGAGAACCGCTGTTCTAGAAGGAAACAGAAGCAGGAAACTGACACTGATCTTCTCAATATTTATCTCTTCTGGGTATGTCTCCTTGGGCAAAGCAACAAGAGCAAAAGTGCACACATGGGACTCCATAGCACTGGGAAGCTTTTATGCAGCGAAAGAAACCTTCAGAAAAAAAAAAAAAAAAAAAAAAAAGACAACCTACTGAATGGGAGGAGATGTTCGCTAAAGATCTGTGAGATAAAAGGTTAATTTCCAAACTATGTAATGAACTCATGCAACATAAAATCCAACTAAATATGGGCGGAGGACCTGGAATATAGGCATTTCTCCAAAGGAGGCATGCAGGTGGTCAATAGTCACATGGAAAGATGCTCAAAGTCATCAATCAATCAACAGGAAAACGCGAATGAAAAGCACAATAAGAGATCACCAATAATGCCAGGGTGGCCAGTATATAAAGACAACGGGAAACGTGTGTTGGAGTGATTGTGGATTCAGGGACCCCCCAGCTGTTGATGGGATTGTACCCCCGGCAGCCTCAGTGGAAAACACTACAGCCAGTCTTTAAAATGAGAACTACCGTCTGACCCAAGCACCCCACTTCTGGGTAGTCATCGGAAGAAACAAAAACAGTAATTAAAGAGATAAATGCACCACTATGTTCCCTGCAGCAGCATTCACAATAGCCACGAGGTGCCACTGAGCGATGAATGGATAAAGAAATCTGGCGCATCTATGAAACGGAATACTACTCAACCATAAGAAAGGATAAAATCGTGCCATGTACAACATCATAGAACGATCTAGAGCAGCGGTTCTCAACCTGTGGGCCGTGACCTGTTTTCTGATGGTCTCAGGCTCTACAGTAATGACCCACAGGCTGAGAACCACTAGCAGGGTCGCCTAAGACCATCAGAAAACACAGATGTTTACATTATGATTCACCATAACACGAGGAACTGTATTAAATGGTCATGGCATTAGAAAGGTTGAGAACCACTGGTCTAGAGAGAGTTATGATAAGTGAAATACTATATGATTTCACTTATATGCAGAATTTTTTTTAAATGAACAACAACACAAAACAGCAGCAAGCTCACCGATATAGAAATTAAGCTTTTGGTCACCAGAGGGGCTGCTGGCGAGGGGAGAGAGGAAAGGGGATTAAAAAGTCCAGGTTTCAAAAATTAAAAACATCGCAGGGGTGAAATGTACAGCATACAGTCTATTGTCATTAATACCATAATTGTGCATAGTGACAGGTGGTTACTAGACTTGTGGCCATCGCTTTATAAGACACATCAATGCTGAATCACTATGTGATACATTTGAAACTACTAGAGTAATGTCCATTATACTTTTTTAATTAAGATGTCCAGTTAGTTTAGTAAAGCATTGGCAACTTTTGCCTCCGTACCGCTGCTGCTTTGAAGTGCACCCAAATGTGCAGTCACTGATCACCCGAGAGATGGGAATTAAAACATCCATGAGGTCCCACTGCCCTGCGCAGCTTTCCTTGACACTAGGAAGTCTCACATCCAGGGTGTGGCCAGAGGCGTGGCTTCCCAGTGAGCTGGCCTGGCACCTGAGAGTGAGCTTCCCTGGGTGGCACTGAGACACCCCAACCGAAGTTTCTGGTAGGGTCACTTCAAGTAACTTAATAGAAGAGTTTGCAAAAGTCAGAGTTGACTGATAATCTACAAATCAGGAAGGGCAGAGGCTCAATCCTCCCAGCCACTCAGAAAGTCTGGCATTCAGCACCTCCGACCTTTGCACTTCCCTCTCCACATCTCCCATCACATTTCTAAGAGGAACATCCTTTGTGATATAGAATCGCATTTGTATTGTCCCTCCATTTTTAGGTGAATTTCCTGCCATCGGATTAGAAAATCCCCCCTTACAGTAAACCAAATTCAAATGTCAAAAGGAACCTGCGGCTCCTTTTGAAGCCCTCATTTTTTGTCTAATGAGAAGAGCTATCCGAAAATAGCTCCGTGTCACGATTTCTGCAGCCAGCATCTCTGCGGAAGCGAGAAAACCAGCTAAAAGCCAGACAGCCACAAAAAAGACAACAAAATGAGCCCGCAAACAAATGATAATCGGAGTGTCATTCAAATGCTGTGCTAAGACAGCTTCCATTTACATCCCGCTTTACACAGTGAGCGCTGTGCCAAATCCACTTGAATGGCGACATTAATTTGTGGAGTTTGACAAATTCAGCCGGAATATTTTACAACTCCTCCAAGTGTGTGTGTGTATATATATATAAAAGCCCTCACTATTGTAGAGGAGATTGTCATATACATCTGTTACTGTCTGCGTCTGAAATAAATGAACTTTTGATGTCTTACACTGTAATTATCTGAGAAGAAAAAAAGGAGCGGTAATTTTTTTTTCTAATGTCGCCGAGGAGCAGGAGAAACCCCAGAATTCTTGGCAAAAAAAAAAAAAAATGCTAATGAGCCAAACATTAATATTAATGTGATCCTTTGGGCAGGGAGGCGGATAATAGAAGCTCATAAACTTTTCTCCCAACTTCACTTCAAATACAAAAGTGAAAGATTGTTTCTTCCGTGCATGCAAAATACAAATTAAAATGTATTTAGAGGATTTTAGATTTTGTCTCCTTTCTCAGAAGTCAGATGTGCATTTTTTGCTGAAAAATAATGAGTCACTGGGGTGGAGTGGGGGGAGGGGACTCATGGTTTTGCCGTGGTTCAGTGAGCTGAGAATTCTCCATTTCCTTCATTTCATCCACTAAGGAAGTGGAAAGTATGTCTTGCAGCACAAACATGAGAAAAAGCAAAGATTTGAACCAATTCAGAGATCATATTGACCCATACGTCACTGGGTTAAGAATATAATAAAGTGTAGATCTAGAGTCTTTTAAGTCACTAGTATGAACATTTGCAGAACTAACTTTAAATCCATATCCAGGATTGTGTGAAATGGGAGAAATATTTTCCGTCAGAAAGTTTCATTCAGTAATATGTTAATCAGATCAAATTCCTTTAAAATGTATATTTTATGTCTAGATATATGTATGTAGAACCCAGCCAAATGAAAGGTTACAATGAGAAAATGAAAAAATAAAAAATAAAATAAAATTACCTGACTTCCCAGATTATTTTCACAGAAGAGCAAACTAAAATCCAGGAGATGAAGTGAATTTCCAAATGGTGCACACCTGCCTTTACTAGGCCCAACCCAGGACTCTGAATTCTCCATAAAGACCTGAATCATGCCCAGCCTGCATGGTTCAGTGACCTATGAATGTTGACCTATGAACCAGGAGGTCAGGGTTCGATTCCTGGTCAGGACACACGCCTGGGTTACTGGCTCAATTCCCAGTATGGGACATGCAGGAGGCACCTGATCCAT
Source organism: Lasiurus borealis (assembly GCA_004026805.1). Taxonomy (NCBI): domain Eukaryota; kingdom Metazoa; phylum Chordata; class Mammalia; order Chiroptera; family Vespertilionidae; genus Lasiurus; species Lasiurus borealis. Next base: position 10,033 of record PVJN01001533.1, read on the forward strand.
GATTCTCTCACAACATTGATGTTTCTCTCTCTATCTCTCCCTCTCCCTTCCTCTCTGAAATCAATAAAAAATATTTTGTAAAAAGACTTGAATCGTTTAAAAAATTCTAGTACATGAATAAGAATGTAACATAAACATCTGAGATATGTATTTGAAACTATATCTAAGTCTGCCCCAGAAATGTTAACTACAGTCCAAGGAGCTGACCAAGATCTGCAGGAATGTTCCCACAACCGGGTCACAGGTTTGGGATGTCACACGTTTCCATCTACATTGCAAAAGGGAGGATAAGGGTTGAAACTGGTATGGCTCAGTGGATAGAGCGTCGGCCTGTGGATTCAAGGGTCCCAGGTTCGATTCTGGTCTCAAGGTCATGTTGTACCTTGGTTGCAGGCACATTCCCAATAGGGGGCATGCAAGAAATAGCTGATGGATGTTTCTCTCCCATCAATGTTTCTAGCTCTCTATCCCTCTCCTTCCTCTCTGTGAAAAATCAATAAAATGTATTTTTTTTTTAAAAAAAGGGGAAAGGAAAAGGATAAGGAAGAACAGGCGCATTTTTTTAAAAGTATCTATACACTCGGGCCTTCCTCTTAGACGTTTACCTCTAAGGAGCTATGAATATGTAAATTGTACCTACATAACGCTAAATGCTTACAGTTCAGGGCTACAACCTGGTAGCTAAGATTCCAAGATTGCAGTAGGCGTCTCGCTCATCTGTGAAGATGTTCCTGTGAGAATACGTTCATTTTACATCACATCTGTTTAAGGAGATTTGAGAACTTTCTCGAAACAACTTCCAGAAAGAAGTGCCAATGTCAGGGTTGGGAGTGGAACTGGGACCAAGTGGCACAGCTGGACGGATAGATTAACCTGACTCCCGCCTGCTCCAAATCCACTCACACGCTCAGGTTCTTATAAACATTAATTTCTGAAGTTGTGTTTATCAACTGCCTGGCACGGCGCCAACTAGGACCCAGCTTAGTTCTTGGAGCATAAAGTTCTAATTATGTTTTCCCCCACTTTAATAAAGGTGCAAAATGCTGGCAGTTGTCAACCGTTTTTGCGAAGTTGGGTCTGTTTTTATTTAGCTTCACGTGTTTCAGAGTGTTCCGGTAAAACTTTACAATTACATACTTTAACACTTTGATTCGTATATTCCTAGTGTGAATGTGAAGGCATGACCTTTAGGGAAAACGTTTATTTATATATATATTTTTAATTTTTATTGTTGAGACTATTACAGATGAACCCATGCCCCTCCCCCTCTCTGAACTTCTTCACACTCCCTTCCACTGCCATCTGAGTCTATGGGATATGATTTTTAAAGAAAAATATTTCTTACTCTAAATCAGTGGTCAGCAAACTCATCAGTCCACAGAGCCAAATACCAACAGGACAACCATGGAAATTTCTTTGGAAAGCTACATTTTTAAACTTCCACTTCTTCTAACGCCACTTCTTCAACATAGACTCGCCCAGGCCGTGGTATTTTGTGGAAGAGCCACACTCCAGGGGCCAAAGAGCCGTATGTGGCTCTCAAGCCACAATTTGCCAACCACTGCTCTAAATAATACTAGGTAAATAGAAACATGGCTTTTAAAAATAGTTTATTATTATCTCCTACTTAAATGAACATACATCTAGTAGTCACTAATTATAAAATAGATAAAAATATTGATGCTACCATATAAATGCACTTTCTGAGTTTTAACATTTTAAAACATTTTTAGTGATTTCAGAGAGGAAGGGAGAGGAAGAGAGAGAGATAGAAACATCAATGATGAGAGAGCATCATGGATCAGCTGCCTCCTGCACACCCCACACTGGGAATCGAACCCACAACCAGGGTCTTGCACTGTGACCTCCTGTTCATAAGTTGCCAGTCAAACCACTGAGCCATGCTGGCCAGGCAGCTTTTTAACTTTTAAGATTCCAGGGACCAAGAGCTGGAGGCGACAGAGAAAATTTCTACTCTGCCCTTTTTTTTTTAAATATATATTTATTTAATTTTTTACAGAGGGGAAGGGAGAAAGATTGAGAGTTAGAAACATCGATGAGAGAGAAACATCGATCAGCCACCTCCTGCACACCCCCTACTGGGGATGTGCCCGCAACCAAGGTACATGCCCTTGACCAGAATCAAACCTGGGACCTTTCAGTCTATAGGCTGATGCTCTATCCACTGAGCCAAACCGGTTTTGGCTCCACCCTGCCCTTCTATGCAAGTTTGCTGGGGCTTCCGTCACAAAGCACCAAAACCTGGGTGGCTGCACACAGAATGTTGTCTCTCAGCCTGGAAGCAGGAAGTCTGAATCCAGGTGGCAGGAGAACTGTGCTCCCTCCAGAACCTCTGGAAAATTGGACCTCGCCTTCTCCCGGCTTTGGTGATGTCCCGGCAACCTTCAGCTCCTCTTGGATGAGAGGCACACTAGAGGCCCGGTGCACAAAATCCATGCCAGGGGCTCGGCCCTCGCAGCCTCGGCTTCTTCCAGAAGGTCGACCAGATGGTTGTCAGGAAGGACGTCTGGACGGTCATTCTGTTGTTTAGCCTAATTAGCATATTTGTTCTTTATCATATAAGATCACTAGGGTTCTCTGCCTTGGCATAGACCACTGCCTGTGTTTCTAGCTTCACACGGCCTTCTCTTCAGAATAACAGCAGTCATAGCGGATCAAGTCCCCACCCAACTCCAGTTGAGCTCATCTTTATTCTGCAGCGAACCTGTCTCCAAACGGTCACATTCGGAGCTGGTGGGGGTTCGTGCTTCCACATGTCATGTTGGAGGGTAGCATAATTCAACCCGTGAAGTCTTCCCTTCCCGAGGAGAACGGAAATATGGGTAAATGAGGAGGCGGCATTGGAGTATCCCTCCGTCCTTAATCCTAAAGATCAGTGGGTCCATGAACAAAGTCACTGCCAATATGCTATTTGGCTCTTCCTCCTTCCCACTCAAGCTTTCACCTCTCACCTAAGACACGGCCCAGACTATGCAACTTACATTGTACAGTGGTACCTCGAGATATGAGTGTAATTTGTTCCATAACCTTGAGGCGTGGGAAACTATGAGATGCTCGAGTCGCAGTAAACGGGTGAGTCGTGTGCAGCCGGCCAATCCGAATGATTACTCCTATCTCAAATGTTGCTCATATTTCAAAGCAAAAATCGCTTGCTCGAATGCTCGTATCTCAAAAACCTTGTATGTTAGGGCACTCGTATCTCGAGGTACCACTGTACTTGTGTAACCTACACCGTGTAGTTCAGTGTTTGCATTTCAGCAGGACTGACCTCGTTGCCATTGGAAATCAACAACTTGAATGGCTGCTGAGACATGGTCTTATCATTTGACAATAGTAGTGGTGACAATTTAAAGACAGGAGCTTCACCGGTGTTGCTCAGTGGATAGAGCGTCGCCTGCGGACCGAAGGGTCCCAGGTTCCATTCCAGTCAAGGGCATGTACCTTGGTTGTGGGCACATCTCCAATAGGGGGTGTGCAGGAGGCAGCTGATCGAGGTCTCTCTCTCATCGATGTTTCTAACTATCTCTCTCCCTTCCTCTCTGTAAAAAATCAATAAAATATATTTTTTAAAAATCACTAAAGACAGGAGCTCGTCACCTCTTCTCTCTCAGCCTAAACTGACGGTAGAAGGCTCGCTCCGCACAGCAGCGTTTGCAGTGGTAACCGCCTCACAGCCACTGGAACGCCAGCCACCTGCCTCCCCAAACGCTGGCGCCAGGAAAACAAGTTTCACAATGAACCCCATGTGATCACATGATTAATGACAACGCCAGGGAATGACATGATTAGCAGCATCCTCCGTTCCATCGTTGAAGACACCAGCATTCCATTCAAGCTCAAGGTCACGGTAAAATTAATACCCAGATCCTAGCACTGAGAGTCTCTTTCCGGGAACGCCTTCTGATGTCGATTTCAATATCATGTAAGGTCCGAGCAGAAGACACACAGCGCTCCTCTTCAAAGGAGCAAATTATTTAATAAAATGGTTGACTAAATAACCAAAATGCCAGTAAAGAACGCTGAGGTATCAGAGAGGAAGCAGCTTCCAGATCTGGGACGAGAGGCACAGACAGGAGAGAGTGGAGGCAGTAAACTGAGGGAGACTCTTCCAGCCTGAACTTAACCCTTTGAGAGGCCAGCCTGCTTGGCTGGTGCTGAAGAGCCCGGGACACTCTGGGGGTGGGGGTGGGGTTAAGGGTGGAAGTTGGAGGGTGGGGGGCTTGTTGACAGACTGGCCTGAAAGTGACCAAATATCTAAAAACAACACACCTGCCAAAGCTGTTTGGCTCAGTGGATAGAGCGTCAGCCTGAGGACTGAAGGGTCACAGGTTCGATTCCGTTCAAGGGCATATACCTGGGTTGTGGGCACATCCCCAGTGGGGGGCGTGCAGGAGGCAGCTGATTGATGTCGCTCTCTCATCGATGTTTCTAACTCTATTCCTCTCCCTTCCTCTCTGTAAGAAATAAAATATATTTAAAAAAATAGTAAGTTTGTGTTTTAGTTAGGAATCTTTGCTTACAAGCAAGCAATTCTGGTTCTAGACAATTTAAGAAAAAAAAAGTGCTGGGTGGATGTGGAATAGAAAATACACTAGTAACTTCAGAAACTTAACAATCCAGATAAGTGAGACAGAAATCAAGAACCTCCTGCAGAAAGTATAGATAGGTCACAACGGATAAAAATTATGGCCCATGATCAGTTTTGTAAAATTCACAGTCCTACATAATAAAAGCTTAATGTGCTAAGTATCAGGTTGTTCCGTTATCCGTTCAACCAATCAAAGCGCAATATGCTAATGACATGCTAAGGCCACTCAACCGCTCGCTATGACATGCACTGACCACCAGCGGGCCGCCGCTTCACGCAGGAGCTGCCCCCTGGTGGTCAGTGCTCTCCCACACGGGGAGTGCCCCTCAGCCAGAGCCAGGCTCACAGAAGGATGTAGAAAGAGATAACCAATGTATCCATGCCCTTACGAAAATATTAAATAGGTAATTCTAAGGTTTAATTTTTAATTAAAAATTTAAAATCCCCTTGATTTTCCAAAGCAACTAAGGATATAGAAGGCAGTGCTAAAATCCGTTTAATATGACCAACTACTACAGTTTTGCCCTCATTCATGCCTTAAACATGTCATATGTTTTACATGGTCAGTTTAGTTACAAAGAGATAGAAACGCTAAGATTCCACAGCACATTTTCAAGTCAAGGCGAACATTTTAAAAGTATGTTGATTCCTTTTCATCAAAGTTTTAATCATTTTATTAGCAAGAAAATTGATGCTGTAAAGTTCAAAGTTATCTGTGCCAGTTTCAGAAAACGGTTGTTCTACGTTTTTGTATTTAATTCACAATGGGAAGGGAGGTAATGGTTTTAATTTTATAAAATTCCCTTTATGAAGCAAGGTATTTTTATCACCATAATGAAATCATCAATTATGCATTTCCAGGGGAAGAAGACAGGTCTATAATATGGACAATCACCTCGGTAGCAAATTTCTAAATTGGGTCTCCAACTTTAATTTACTTCCCTTGCCTCTAGCTCCTTCTTTTTTTTTTTTTTTTCAACAATAAATGGAAAGATGAGAATAGGGTTAAAGAAGAACTGGGGACGGATATGAGATATTTTAAATGCCAATAAAGATATTTTCCAGTTTGAAGCTTATATTTCATTATGCAGTTTTCTGTGTTGTTGCTTTCTTAAAAAAAAAAAAAAGAAACACTTTATTGACTATAAAGAAGGAACTATCTATTACCTCAGGTCATAAGATGTTCTATCATTTGTTTTACAGAGTGGATTTATCAGAGATAAGTTGGGAGCAATTTTCTAGTAGTTAAATTATATTTTATCTTTAAGCAATGTAGACCTCTAGGCATATCATGATAGTTCCAAGTCCAAGTTATTCTATCCTTTTTAATAAAATATGACTTAGCAGAGTCTCATGGCATAATTATAGTCACATGACTACTTAGTTTAAAAATGAAGCCATAGGAAAGCGGTGAGAAAATGAGAAGGTTTGCATAGCAAATCCAGATTCCGTTTTGAGTCAGAGACGGAAATGGGGGAGGGGGAAGACACAGAGATTTTAGAATGCTCAGGGCAATAGGCTTATCGACCATTTACAGACCATCACACGCCCCAGTTCATAACACTATCTGCCTTGAGACCACCAAGGTCAAACTCATGATGATATTTACCCCTTTTTATTTCTGGTCATATCTTTGTTTATGCCTATAGAAAACTCAGAGTTTGCAGACCATTTTTATCTCTTGCAATCTAAGATGGCTTATTTCCATCATTTTATAAAACTTATTCACACTCTTATCAACTCCTAAAGAACGCCCATTCTCTGCCATCAGAAAGAAAGCATCTATACATTCAGTCTCTTTTGTTCTAACTTAAATATGGCTTTCCCTTGAAGCTTAGAAAAATTAAGTAACGTATGCGCTCATGGCTAATAAAGGCTGCACTTGGGTGTTCAGATCCAAGCGTGCTGTTTCCATAGTTACCCTAGAGCCATGCCTCACCATTTATTTCCTTGGACTTTCCACACCATCCAGACTACACTGCACAAGTCAATGCACTTTAAAAACAAAATAAAAAAGCACATGTAAAACCTAAAACGCTTCTGCCTTCGCTTTCCTCTCAAAATTCCACTCCACCTTTGTCTCCCTTCTTCAACTATAAAAACCACAGGACTCTTCCAGGCCGGCGGGTCTCAGTGAATGAGCATCGACCTATGAACCAGGAGGTCCATGGTTCGATTCTCAGTGAGGGTACGTGCCTGGGTTGCTGCTCAATCCCCAGTGGGGGGCATGCAGGAGGCCGCCCATCAATGATTCCCTCTCATCATTGATGTTTCTCTCTCTCTCCCTCTCTGAAATCCATAAAAATAGAAACAAACAAACAAACCACAGGACTCCTGTGTATCATGCTTAAAATCAGATACTTCCTGTTCCTTACCATCTTGCCCTCAGTAATGTATGCCCTAGAGTGGTTCAAGCAAAGGAATTAACATTGCCAATTTAATTACAAAGAGTCAATCTGACTTTTCCTTCTCAGTTAACTCTCAGTATTAGTGAACTGGACTCTACCTATAAAATGTTTCTGAAAGCTGACCCTCCCCTACCTTCCCTCTATGTCCAAAGTCATTTCCAGAATTTTGGCTCTGCATCCTTCCTACAAGAGTCTTTCAACACGCTACTCACTCATCCTTCCTATTGCCAAAGGTAGCCCACTGTATGCATCTCCTTAGATTCACGCGGCCACGGTGCTCTAATTTTTACCACTGACAGCATCCTCTCCTACCAGCCACTTTCTTGCCAAGCTTCTCTTGAGCTGTTACACACACCCCCACCCACGGCCTGCTCACACAGCTTGTTATTGGACTTCTGGTAGACCTCTGTGTGCACCTGATCAGGTAGCTCATTCAAGATCAAAGCTGTAATTTATAGAGCAAAAGCACAGATCTGCTTGGCTGTATCTTCAATTGAACAATCCTGTATGGTGGCCTGGAGGTCCACTGTCATTCTAAACTCCACCTAAGTGGAAACTAACTCAGAATTATTTTCTTATAGGCCACGGGGTGGGGGAGAGGAGGAGGTCTATTTCTCTGAAGAAACAGTTGGAGTTTCAACACGACTTTCACAAAAGGCTGCACTGCCATCTCATAGGACCCAGGGTGATGGCTGTTCCCCTGTTTATGGAATAACCCACCTTTAAAAGAGCTTCCCTCAGTGATCCCAGCCCTGGTGGCAGAAGAATTAAAAATAAACTCTGACATTCAATGGTCAGAAAAAGCAAATACAGTGGTACCTTGAGATACAAGTTTGATTCATTCTGTAACCTTGAGGCATGGGAAACTACTAGAAGCTCAAATTGTGGTAAAGTGGTGGGTGGTGTGCAGCCAGCCAATCCTCGCGATTACTCATATCTCAAACTGTTGCTCATATTTCAAAGCAAAAAACACTCGCTTGTCGGCTCTTATCTCAAAAATCTCATATGTTAGGGCACTCGTATCTTGAGGTAGCACTGTAAGCGATATAATGTAGTCCCCCCTGGTTATACTCCAAGCTACAAATGCAAATCTAATCATACAAAGATTAATGTGGACACCACAGTTGTAGGTGAGCGAGACAGGATGCTTTTTACATACATATCCATAACCACTCCAAAAAATGTCTCACAAAACATGACTTTACAGATATGTCACTAATCTCTCCCAAAGAGTGGCACTGTACTGCATCCTCAGCTTCCCTGTGTTTACACCATGGTTAAAGACAGCTGCAGACATCACATTTTTTTTTACCAGAAAGTAATTATTTGCAGGATGGAGTACATCAGATACTATTTCAAACTACTGTCTCTGGAATAAGTCAGTTAAAGGAGAAAAATCAACACACGTGAGCGAGGTTGGGTGCCTTCTCTGCGACATCAGAAGTTATCCTTGAGATGTTTCTATGCAAATATGTCTCCCTTGATGGTATCTCCTCTCTGTTCCCAGATCACACCCCCATTTATCAGGATAACTTTCAATTTTTCCGTTAGAGCGGAATACACAGAGAATAATTACACTTCATAGACGACTGAATATGAAATAGTAACCTTTTCACACGAAGTGAATATATTAAAACTGAGTACCGCCTGATAAAATGCGCACCGAATTTACATTTCTGAATACATAAAGGGATCCCAGACAAGATAAGAAAACCGCACCCAGAGCTGATTGTGGTGAATGCACCAGAGCGGGCAGGACTGCATGTAAAGGGTGGAATTGGCTGCCTTCAAGGAATTGGGACACAATAGACAATCATTTACATAAGAATATTCAGGTAGCAGTCAGAGCTGATGTTATTTGCTTTGAAGAAAGTTTTATTTAAAAAAAAAGGCATTAGGGTTTCATGAGAGATAAAGAGGTCTGAGTGTCAGATGCTGGTGCTAGAGAGGTCAGAAGACAGTGAGAGGAAAAGCAGAGCACGAGACAATAGAACGAAAGCTAGGCCAAGCTTCACTTGAGCTGTTGCATCCCAGTGGCCTGCTCACACAGGTTGTTATTGGACTTCTGGTAGACCTCTGTGTGCCCTGATCAGGTAGCTCATTAAAGATCGTAGTTGTGATTTATAGAACAAAAGCACACATCTGCTTGGCTGTATCTTCAATTGAACAACCATGTATGGTGACCTGGAGGTCCACTGTCATTCTAAACCCCACCTAAGTGAAAACCAGCTCAGAATTATGTTCCTCTAAAGTCTGCTCCAGATTTTTCATGTTTCTCTCATTAGCCACTACTTTCCTCCTATTCATCTAATTCAGGAAAAAACTCAACAGTCACGGACACACCACCTAATGCTCTCCCCAATATCGCTAATCATAGATGTTGATTAGTCCTTCCTCATGCTACTTGCGTTCCTCTCTCTCTTTCCCACTCCGATGGCTATTATAAGCACAGCTTCACATCCAGGCTAATGAATCACATCCAAAAAGAAATTACAGGATTGTGAGTCTATGGTTCTCAAATTAAACAGACCGAAGTACAAAAGGAACAGTAGCATTTAATAGTGTCGTGGGCCTGAGACCGTTTCTTACATCTCAAAGCACAGTATGGTCACCTGCAGAATAAATTCAAGTAAAACAATGACTTCTCCAACTTACTGAGTTTCAATACAGCCTTCAGAGAAAGCCACATCACTGGGGTGCTCATAATATGTCTTAAAAATCCCCTTTGAATGTGTAAAATACTAATTTGTGTAAATTCTGACTATTGGGATAAAAGTTGGGGAGAGGAGAGCAATGAGTTTCTGGAAATTGGTCTGTTTTTATGAGACACGTTGGCAGTTTTGTTTTGTTTTTTAAGACACTTGAGCCGATCCCAAGTTCTTTTGTTTGGTTTTGGTTTGCTTGCTCTTATTAAATTGCTTGGCCTGTAGCTTGTTCTTACAGTACAAAAGCAATTGAACTTTGCCAGGAATATTTTCAAAAAGAAAAAAAATCCCAAATTCTGTTCATGGAAAAACAAACATTTATTTAAAATATTTTAATGTGAACATTATCTGACACTTAATTCTGATTCCAAGTTTCAAAGGCAAATTTGTCACATTTAATCCTCTGGGCCTGCAGGGGAGGGCAGTTGGGGGTGACCAGGCCCACAGGGTAGGGCAGTTAGGGACAAACAGGCTGGTAGGAGAGCAGTTAGGCATCAATCAGGCTGGCAGGGGAGTGGTTAGGGGGTGATCAGGCTGGCAGGCAGAAGCAGTTAGGGGCAATTAGGAAGGCAGGCAGGTGAGCAGTTGGGAGCCAGTAGTCCTGGATTGTGAGAGGGATGTTCACTGCTCGTTTAGGCCTGAATTGGGCCTAAACAGGCAGTTGGACATCCTTCAAAGGGTCCCAGATTGGAGAGGGTGCAGATTGGGCTAAAGGACTCCCCCTGCCCCGTGCACAAATTTCATGCCCCAGACCTCGTGTGTGTGTGTGTGTGTGTGTGTGTGTGTGTGTGTGTGTGCGTGTGTGTGTGTGTATCTCCAAATGATAACTTCATTTCTCCAGAAACACATTAGGGAAATGTATTACTGGTTTATGAAAAAACAGTATAGTTTCATACAACATCCAATTCTCTCACTGTAAAATTTTCCATCAAAATATTACAAAAGCTTTAAAAGATCATAACCCATCTGTCCTGATTTGAAAGATATTTCCGCATGAAACATGGCACTTCGTACTAGTTTGCTATTTCTGCTATGACAAAGGGCCACACACTTGGTGACATTAAACAACACAAAGTGCCTTTCACAGACCAGAAGGTCAGGAAGCTGACCAAGGTGCCACTGGCCTAACGTGAAGGTGTCCGTGGGGTCAAAGAGAGGGTCCATTTTTGTACCCGCTGCGGCTTCTCAGAGCCACCAGCACCCCATCACAGGTAGCTCCCTCCCTCCATCCTGTGATTTCGCTGGACTTTTATTGTGGATGCTATTAAGGGTGTCCCTATCCTTCTCCCCCTCTGCCTATCCTTCCCCCCCCTTCCCTCTGGCTCTCATCCTTGGCCTAAGCATGTGTGTTCTTTGGCTAATCTCTTCCCCTCTTTCCTCCAGTCTCCCCTGCCCCTCCCTCTGACAGCTGTCAGTGTGTTTTATACATCCTTGTCTTTGCTTCTGTTTTGTTTATCTGTTCAGTTTGTTCATTAGATTCCACATGAGTGAGAGCATAGGGTACTCGTCTTCCTCCGACTGGCTTATTCCCTTAGCATGATTCTCTCCAGGTCCCTCCATGCTGTCACTCAAGGTCAAAGTGCCTGCTTTATTATAGCCAAGTCGTATTGCATTGTGCAGAGGCACCAAGCTCTCCGACTTTCTGTGCCCGCCTCTCTTTCGGACCACACCCAGCAAAGGGTCCCTGCTTTTTTTTTTAAATATATTTTATTGATTTTTTTACAGAGAGAAGGGAGAGGGATAGAGAGTTAGAAACATTGATGAGAGAGAGACATAGATCAGCTGCCTCTTGCACACCCCCTACTGTGGATGTGACCGCAAGCAAGGTACATGCCCCCGACCGAAATCGAACCTGGGACCTTTCAGTCCACAGGCCAACCCTCTATCCACTGAGCCACAATGGTTTCGGCAAGGTGTCCCTGCTTTGAAGGACTCATGTGAGTAGGGAGGGCTCATGTGGGTAATCCAGGATACTCGAGGCATCTCCCGGTCCTTGATGTTTGTCACATCTGCAAAGTCTCTTTGGCCATGCCAAATAACAGTTTCACAGTTTCTGGTTCTGGGGATGAGATTTAGACTTTGGGGAGGGGGCAGTATTCTGCTTATAACACATATGTTTAAAGCACTGTAATTTTACATGGATGTTTCCAACATATTCTGTCAAATGGCAGTATCTTGCAGAAAAATAGTCTTGTTAGATTTATAGGTATTAGTAGTGTGTGTGTGTGTGCACTGGAATTTTTAAAAAGATAGATGCCTAATATATAAATTAAATTTTAAAAATTAATTAATGTCCTATGCTTTTTTTTTAAGCTCACACTCTCCTGGCCGCCAGCTTTAGATTAATTGGGAGAACAAATATATCTTCTAAAATAATTTAATTTTTTTACGTGATATTTTCAGTTTTACTGCAACCCATTCATTTAATACAATTTCTTTTCAACATTAATGGCCACAAACATAAAAGCTTTATTTGGCTTTACAAACGAAGCCCAAAAATGTAAATAATCTATTGTACTTGAAGGATTTTCTCTTCTTAATTGAAAACAAACGGGACCTCAGCTAAATTAAATGAGTGTTTAATCTTTCTTTCCAACACAAAGGTTAGTAATTGGTGCAAATGTGCATATAGTTATGAAAAGAAGAAACAAGCAACTGATTAACTCGGGAAAGTCTGACTTAACCATTTGAAATGTCAGTAAGAAGAAATAAAGAATTGCATTTTCAGCATTTCGGAACATTTGCTTTACAGGAATATCTCTCTATCTGCTTCTGACTGGGTGGGTTTAGTGAAGAATGAGTATATTCACTTGGGATGGGCTCTTCATTTGATGTTTTTTCTAAAAGCATCAGGTAACTTCCTATTGACATGAAGCAAAGTAGTCTAGGGTATTTAGCCAATCCTTGTCAAGGACAATACGTTCACGCCGTCATTCTTTTAAGAACTACCTCTTATCTGCGGTGAGAAATTTCAGAGGCTACCTAACACAGGTTTTCACAACTGTAACTTCCTCTTTCTATAACTGGCTCAACGTATTTCTTGAACCCAATTTTGCCAGATGGTTAAAACCAAACCACGCCAAGACTGGTGTTGCTCAGTGGATAGAGCGTCGGCCTGCGGACTGAAGGGTCCCAGGTTTGATTCCAGTTGGGGGCATGTGCTTTGCTTGCAGGCACAACTCCACAGTGGGGCTGATCGGTGTCTCTCTCTCATCAATGTTTCTGACTTTCTATCTCTCTCCCTTCCTCTCTGTAAAAAAATGAATAAAATATATTAAAAAAAAAACAATTACTCACTGAGATGAAAATGTAAAATGCATTGGATCTTCACTTCCAGGGAAGATGGGATATCTCTGCTATTCCTTTTCTTTGTAAGTGTGTACACATTCCAGTGTCTGGTGAGCATCAGGAGAGATGAGTGATCCATATGAAGATCAGAAGCATCTTCCATTCTCACCCCTTGCGCTCAACCAGAAAGCTCCCTGAGATGCTCTGACCTTGCCTCAGGCCCTTCCCCTTCGGATCTCCATCAGCTGTCCACCCTGAACCCACTGCCCTTCCTGCCGCCCGCTAGCTGTTCTCACCTCCAGAGTCCCAGGCGTTTAGGAGAACACGTTTCCCTCCTGACTTTTATTCTCTATTTTAGATGGAGCTCAAGCAGTCCCATGTGTGGCCCATATATGTAGCCCCTGATTGTTGTCAAAAATGGTCAATGTTAAGTTTAATGAATTCTTCTAGGTATTGAAAGTGTGTGTGTGTGTGTGTGCGTGTGTGTGTGGCTGGGGGTGGGCAGAATATGGCGCTCTGTGCTCTCTTGCTGCCTGATCTACCTCCATGAGGCAGCAACCAGCAGGCCAGGGCTTTGCTTCCAACACATGGCCTGTTACCAGCCACGGGAGGTGATTCCACTAGACCAGTGGTTCTCAACCTTCCTGAGGCCACGACCCTTGCATATAGTTCCTCATGTGGTGGTGACCCCCAACCATGAAATGTTGCTACTGTGATGCATCGTGATGTAAATATCTGCATTTCCCAATGGTCTTAAGTGACTCCTGTGAAAGGGTCGTTCGACTCCCAAAGGGGTCGCGACCCAAAGGTTGAGAACCGCTGCACTAGACTCTAGTGACTAGAGGGAGATACCCTCAAAGTCAACGATAACATAAAACTGAGAGGCTCTGTGATCCAGGAAAGAGAACCAGGAGAGAGAAAGGAAGGAAGGACTTGACTGAGAGCGCTAGTAAAAGAGGAGGAAATTAAAAGAGAAGGAAGCGAGAGAGACACACAGATATTGAGACAACGAATAAAACACGGGAAAATACTGAGCGAAGTGAGGATTCGTGGAAGCATAAAAAAAGGAGAGAGAGATCTGGAAGAGGAACAGAAAAAGTAAAGATGGGAAGGATCTGGGTTGCATCTAAAGAAAGAATCCCACCGTAATTAATGTTCTCTAGTCAAATCTGCCTGCCACTGGCAGCCTGAGCATAAGTATATACTGTCATCACTCAGCAGTGTGCTTTGAAGTGTTAATTCACTCTTCGGGGGTTTTAAATAGATTACTTCTAATCAGAGAATTACATGACAGACTTTTATTTTTCCGAATGCCTCGTTTAATTGTAAGTAAAACCTCATTTTCCAATGAAATTCCACAAAGTTAACGTTGACATATGACGGACTAAGTATATGTTGTGAACGTAAATGATTTGAAATATGAAATTAACTTTTTAAATTTTACTCTTTCTGTCATTTACAAACAGAGAGAAAAAGTGGTCCTGACGCGTGGATCCTGTCAGTGTCTCATCCTGCTGTGTAGCTGAATAAATGGTACTCGGGCCAGAACATGGGGGTACATGTAAGACATGTATTTATAGCATTCCGCTCAATACTTTTATTTCTCAGAGAAACACAATTTGCCAGTTCCACTAGGTTTCAAAGTCTGATGTATTCAGCGAGAATACTGTGGCAAATTGCTTTTGTTAATTTTAATTTTTTAAATATATTTTATTGATTTTTTACAGAGAGGAAGGGAGAGGGATAGACAGTTAGAAACATCAATGAGAGAGAGAGACATCGATCAGCCGCCTCCTGCACGCCCCCTACTGGGGAAGTGCCCGCAACCAAGGTACATGTCTTTGACCAGAATCAAACCTGGGACCTTGCAGTCCACAGGCCTACGCTCTATCCACTGAGCCAAACCAGTTTCAGCTGTTTTTTTTTTTTTAACCTAATTCTTCACCCTTCCCTTTATCCACACCTTCTGCCAACCACACGCAGAATGTACTTCCTGTCCTTGATAGGATTGGCCATGTCACCCATGTGAGCCATGAGACAGGGCAGAAATCCCAACTCAAGCTTCTCTCTAGAAGACATCGTAGTTTCTGTTTATACTGCGGTCCTCCCGTCACACCTAGAGCCCTGGCCCAAAGAGTCCTGGGAAGTGGATTTGGAACTACCCAAAGCTGAGAGTCAACCCCAGCAAAGCGCAATCTATTTCCATAAACCCTGCAGTTCAAGGAGGTGAGGACAAATCATGTCATTGAGTTTCTAGATGTTCACACAGCACTATTGTGTCAACAGCTGACTGATACACATTTATAACCAATGTCAGTCATGGAATGATCAAGTCAACTCCAGATTTCTTTTCTAGACTCTTTCGTTTTACTCTTCCAACGTTCATTCTGGAGAACGGAATAGTACAACTGACTCCTACCACATAAAAACAATGGCAGAGAAAACTGTATTTCCGGCACAGGATCTGAATCCAACGTGACCCCTCAAGCACTAAAAAGTTACCGAAACAACCAGTTGTAATTTCTCAGTCTTCAATCGAAAATCTTAAGGCACTGCAGCCCTTTTATAAAATGGTGTTGAAATGGTCGCCTTATTTGTGAAATACAGTGTTTGAACCAGAATGATCTCTAAGCTCTCTTAGAGCTCTGATACTAGCGGTTTATTTGAGGAAATTAAAAACACACCTCTTTTAAGAAATGTGAAGGACTTTGGTCAATTTGAAGTGGGTTTTCTTTGAGTGCCTTTCAGTCATGAGAGGAGAAATAAGACAAAAAAAAGCCTTCTGAACAATGGCGGCGTGAGCTGCTATTTAAACCTCAGCGATTCACACTAGCTTATCTTAGAGTAGTGGAGGTAAGACTCAATATTTTGCCTTCAACAGAATGAGATTAGTTCATTAAAATGTGAAATATAAGTCCGATAGGACATGGTCTGCAAAGTTTTTCAGTTGCTCTACTTAACCAGGAGGATAAAAACAGGGGCCAGAAATACAGTTATAATCTGTCCAGTTATGCAGCAACTTATAAATTTATAAACGAAAGGGTGGTCTTATGGAGAGTTCATTTCCAAGGTGGATCTTGGCTGTTCTAATATATTATAAGAGGATATGGTCATGATTTCAAGTCAGAATAGACCAAGGGGCCAGAACCGGTTTGGATCAGTAGATAGAGTGTCAGCCTGTAGACTGAAAGGTCCCAGGTTCGATTCCGGTCAAGGGCATGTATCCTGGTTTCGGGCACATCCCCTGTAGGGGGCGTGCAGGAGGCAGCTGATTGATGTGTCTCTCTCATTGATGTTTCTAACTCTCTGTTCCTCTCCCTTCCTCTCTGTAAAAAATCAATAAAATATATTTAAGAAAAAAAAAAAAGAATAGACCAAGGGATGTGATTGAAACAAACAGCCCCTTTAAAGAAAATTTTCAACTAAAATCTACCAAGGACCGTGGCCGGTGTGGCTTAGTGGGTGAGCATCAACCCATGGATTAAGAAGAGGCTGGTTCAATTCCCACTCAGGGCACATGCCCCGGACTTGGGCTGGATCCCCAGGAAGGGGTGTGCTGGAGGCAGCCAATCATTGGAAGTCTCTGATAAAATAAAATGGAGAGCATCCTTGAACATCTCCTGGGCGGACAAAATCAGTTGAGTGATACCCACAGAGCTTAATGTAGATTACTTTGCCCAACAAACTTGACCTGAGTCATTTCTTGCATCTGCCTCTGGAAATTGTAGCAAAACTTCCGCTGTTCCCCAATGCTGATAGGAGGGCATCAGTGATAAATTCCCTCTCCGATAAGAAAGTTCTGACTTTCTAACCATCACCAGGATGAATAAACAGCCACTGCCTCCTGACTTTCTGGGAGCGTACCCCTGAGCCTCATTGGCTGGGGCTGTGCGCTCCCGGTTTGCAAACTGCCTGTTTGGTGTGTGCGCGATCAAGCTTTACTCATGGCTACTTCAATGATTCACTGGTTTTACTCCGGCTATTTATGAACTTTGACATGTTTACAGGGATGTCCACTGCCTCTGATTAGCTGTTAACTCTGCGGAGGACACAGAGGAGATTCAAACTGCTTGAAGGTGCGTTTTATGACATACGGTGGTGTTTGGTTTGGGCAAATACAGTTTATAAGTAACTATAAAAATATCAAACAAATACAGCTTCTCAAATGTAATTCTTCAAATACACTTGGTCTCTTATATTCTTGTTTGACTAAGTCACAGCGTCAATCCAAGGAGAATGGAGAGAAAACGATTAGTCTGAAATCCTTAGACTATCCAAGTTCAAAATCACATTTATGAATGTATGGGCCTCAAGAAGCATTCTCATTGTGGCCATACTCTTAGGCCCTAGAATCAACAAGTTTTCCTCTTACACATTAAACCTTAACACATATGCCCATTTCCCCACTTTTTACATGTTTCTCGTCTCTCGCCTCTTCCTCTTCTGCAGCTCCCAATTGTCATTCATTAGGTTTTCAAAGAAAAAACCTTTAACTGGACAGTTTACCTGCCTCTGTTCAGACAAATGCTTTAAGAACAGCCACTTAATCACATCACATCATGGTCGGGAGGAAATATATGACAAACTTTTTAAAATATATTGTTATTGATTTTTCACAGAGAGGAAGGGAAAGGGATAGAAAACCAGAAACATCGATGAGAGAGACATGGATCAGCTGCCTCCTGCACGCCCCCTACTGGGGATGTGCCCGCAACCAATGTACATGCCCTTGACCAGAATCGAACCTGGGACCTTTCAGTCCCCAGACCAACGCTCTATCCACTGAGCCAAACTGGTTTCGGCATATGACGAACTTTTATTGCTTCTATGTTTTGCATGTATGTTATACATCTATATCTAGATAGGTCTAGATATATAGATATAGGTATAGGTATAGGTATAGGTATAGGTATAGGTATAGGTATAGGTCGAGATGGAGATGGAGATGGAGATGGAGATGGAGATGGAGATGGAGATGGAGATAGACATAGACATAGACATAGACATAGACATATATAGATAGATATATAGATATAGATATAGGTATAGACATAGACATAGACATAGACATAGACATAGACATAGACATAGACAGAGAGAGAGACATAGACATAGACAGAGACATAGACATAGACATAGACATAGACATAGACATAGACATAGACATAGACATAGACACAGACATAGACATAGACATAGACATAGACATAGACATAGACATAGACATAGATCTCCCTCTGCTATCCCACTTCTTGGCACACACTCTTTTTAACCAGGTGTTTTGTTGGTGTTTGTTTTCTTATTGATGGATGTGCTTTCCTTTAGGGGAGAGTCCTTCCTGCCTCTCCCAGCCACCCCCATGACCTATGAAGGCCATCATTAAGTTCAATTTCTTCCAAGTCTCTGCTGAACTCCAGAGACATTGCTTTCCATGGGGTGGGACATAAGATTCACCCCCAATAAACTGCTTGTCTCCTTAAATAAATATCAACCTCACTCCAGGCCAGAACCATGTTCAAGCTTTTTCTGCATTCCTCATTACCACTCCAACAGGCTAAGGACTTCGCACATGCTTCAGAAGATGGTACAGATCAGTGGTCGGCAAACTGTAGTTTGCGAGCCACATGGGGCTCTTTGGCCCCTGGAGTGTGGCTCTTCCACAAAATACCACGGCCTGGGCGAGTCTATGTTGAAGCAGTGGCGTTAGAAGAAGTTTAAAAAATGTGGCTCTCCAAAGAAATTTCAATCATTGTCCTGTTGATATTTGGCTCTGTGGACTAAGGAGTTTGCCGACCTCTGTTATGGATCATCAGCGATAATGATGATGATTTACTCTCTATTCAATGAGGATCCAAATTGTGAATGGCCCCTTCCATGCATTTCTGGGACACGAGCCTCTATGTGTACTGAGGCCCAGGACCGAATGCCTGCGTTCGCTGTCTCATCATAAAGCAGTGTTTTGCCTTTCACTGAATATACATTAAGCTACACAGAATTTCTACGTGAAAAGACAAAAAAGCTGTTTTACATTCTCACCAAAGAACAGTTCCCTAGATTTCCATTAATAACCACTAAAGAACAAAACCAAAAAAATGAGTGCAAAATCAATCTATGCAATTTGTAAAATTTATGCAGGTTCCCATCAGATGATTGGTATCTGAGTACTGATTAACGAAGAGAAGAAACTCGGAAATGTTTCTAGATGTCCTGAATTTGTATAAGCTGTATGTCAAATTATGCCATGGCATTCTTCCCTGACAGAATCCGTTAATAGTTTCTCAGATTCTCCTCTTCAGAAATGTTAAGTGTATTAGATAACCCGGGGTTATTTTCACACATGGCTGTTTCTGACCATTCTTTTATTATTATTATTTTAATGTAGTTTTTATTGATTTCAGAGAGGAAGGGAGAGAGAGAGAGAGAGAGAGAGAGAGAGAGAGAGAGAGAGAAACATCAATGGTGAGAGAGAGAGAAACATCAATGATCAGCTGCCTCCTGTACACCCACTATTGGGGATTGAGCCCACAACCCAGGCATGTACCCAAATCACTGGACATTCAACTGTGACTTCCTTGTTCATCTCATCCACTTAGCCACACAAGCCAGGCTATTATTATTATTATTATTATTATTATTATTATCATTATTATCATCATTATTATTATTTGCTTTTGTTTCTCTCACTTGTGAAGCATTATTTTTTAAAACAACTTAAGCGTGATTATCTGACTGCTATTGCCTTCATTGACTTGGCACCATTGTTATTATTGAAACCACCCTTCGTGAGATTCTTTTGTATGTCTCACCTCTTTCTCCTTGAATAAAATTCATTTTTCCTCCCAGATACGTATTTATCATTTTTGGTTAAACCCTGTGACAGTGAACTAATCTATTTGTGTTTAGCGTCTGAGATATCTCTAGCAAATTGCAGTACTATTTATAGAACAAGATATTGGCAAACGCCTGCCATTTTTTCCACAGAAATATAATCTTAGTGTTGTTTCCAGAGGCAGTGGCAATGCGGTCCAGTTTTTACCTATCTTTTCACTCCACCTCACAGGGCACGACAAAATAAACAGTTTATTCAACTTGTCTGCTTCTCCCACGGATAACATTAGCAAGAAAATCCACTGTATACACACACACACACACACACACACACACACACACACACCTCATTGAGAGGAGTAAGAGTGCAAAGCATTAGTCAACAATTGCATGTCCATCATGTGTTAACCACCATAATGGGTGAAGCATATGAAATACAGAATTAAAATATACATAAACAGCCATGGGGTCTTTTCACTAGTGGAGTTCTTACTCTAAAAGAGAAACAGATTTTAGAAACACACAGGATTTTGGGGTTTTCTGCATATTTATACATGCTATTCCCAAATTATTCTCAGGGCTCTTGATTTATTTCTGCCCTGAATTGTCCCATCAGGAGATTCTTTTCATTACAGGGTCATTAAAACTTATTTGCAAAATAAAACTCAGATCACACAACAGTAGAGTAACCAAATTCTTACAGTAAAGGATGATGCGAACTATATCATAAATGTTAACAGAAGGAAGGGTTCCTTCTTCGATGGTGTTCTTGTATCTCAGAACATCAGACAGTTTTGCCTGTTTAAAAATATCAAGATCACGTGGAATATCTTAATAGCTAGTCGACCTAAATATTTAGATTTTAAAACCATTTTCTCTGAAACATAGACATACAGACATGTATTTGAGTAACTGGCTAGGTTCTAAAATATGGAACCATCGTTTAAACAACAAAAGTGCATTTTATTAATGTTTTCATTTATGCACGACGGAATTACAAAACATTCTCATGAACATCCAGAGTAAATACTTTTCCAAATAATGACACATGCCTCAGCTTTTCTTGCTGAAAGTGTATTTGTTTGGCGCGTGGCTCTTCCTTCTAATTCTATTTTCTAGTCCGCTGGATAAATCCTCTTTTCATTTGTTTCAATGGAGCTGAAGAAAGGTCACTGAGACAGACTCACCTCTCCTTTCCTCCTGTGCTTTCCCATAATCCCTGCTCCCATTGTCAACGGACCGCAGCTTCCTTCCCCATGTCCCTTCTTCAGAGAAGAAGACAATAACATTTCATTGCATAATCCTGCGCTGATTGGACTTTAATTGGACTTTAATCTCATGGGATTTTGGGGTGAATATAATAAGCGTTCTTTTGTCAGCTCCAGACTGTCTCCCCGAACTTGCTGGCTATCAATTATTGTGCAATTTTGATATGCAGATAACACAGTACAGTGGCACCTCGAGATACGAGTGCCCTAACATATGAGATTCTTGAGATATGAGCCCGTCGAGCGAGCCATTTTTGCTTTGAAATACGAGCAACATTTGAGATAGGAGTCATCGTGCGGATCGGCCGGCTGCACACGACCCACCAGTTTACCGCGACTCATAGTTTCTCATAGTTTCCCACGCCTCAAGGTTACGGAACGAATTAAACTCGTATCTCGAGGTACCACTGTATACATAAATGGTAAACTTTAATAGTATGATGGAAATATTTCACGTTTAAAGTTCTGATGGGGGATTTTTGCAAAGGCGATGTTTTTCATGTCAGAAACTGAAATTTCCAAGTCATGTCTCCAGCCCCATTGAATCCTCTGACTTCCTTGACCAGGATCATTCTTGGTTAAATTATCTTCCCAAAAATATAAAATCTGAGCTGTTAACTATTAAATGAATACAGGATGCAATAAATAATGAGCTCCGCTTTTTCACTTTCACACAAAAAAGCAATACAGTGGTACCTGGAAATACGAGTGCCCTAACATACGAGATTTTTGAGATACGAGCCGTCGAGTGAGCGATTTTTGCTTTGAAATACGAGCAACAGTTGAGATAGGAGTCATCGCACGGATCGGCCGGCCGCACACGACCCACCCGTTTACCAAGACTCGAGCGTCTCATCGTTTCCCACGCCTCAAGGTTCCGGAACGAATTAAACTCATCTCTCGAGGTACCACTCTATAGTGCATTTTATTTGTGCCCACTGCCATGAGACCCTTACTTGCTATCCGCTCTCACTCACTCTTGTTATGAAGACAGATGTGTGTGCAAGTTGATGAGTTTAGAAAACGTATGGATGCCACCCTATGAGAAACTCTAAGGGCAGTTCAAACCGGACCAGACAAGTCACTCCTTCCTTCCAGTGTCTGGGTCTGGCTCACAATGCAGGCTGCTGTCACCACAGCAGGATGTCACCTCTCGCTGCTCCGTATGAATCGTTTCCGCGGGTCAGAACCTCACTCAGATCAAAGCGGGCCGCGCCTGCTCCCTTGGCCATTGCTCCTCAGCCCACAAACGTGCCTCCTTTCACATCTCCTGGATCAGAGCCTCGCCCACGTGGCCTCTCGGTTAGCCAGGCTGACTGGCATCAGATGAGCATCCATCCTCACCCACCCAACCATCATCCCACTAACTGGGCCCGGATTCAGGTCCTTCTCTCTCCTCTGGAATAGCCATGTCCCTCGGGGATGGCTCATAGGCCCCGGGAATGAAACGAAATGCCCTCAGGTAAGTATAACTGGTTTATCCCTCTTATCAAGTTCACGCAAATGGAATAGCTCTGGTCCATGCCACGCACAGAAAAGGTGTTCAGTCTGCTTCTCCTTTAGTTGTCTTTGCCAATTAGTATATGAAGGTGTGATCCTTGGACTGTTCAGGGCATCTGTCAGCGCTGAGCAGGTAAGCTAACGGGTTGCAAAAGACGGGAGGGGAAAGCGAGCTGTCACGTATGATTGTGTATGATTGTGTGAAGCTTCTGAACCATGTAGGTGGGGTTCAGAAGGAGCCACCCCAAGAAGTGCTCCTGCGGTGTGCAGGTTGTTTGAGCCATGGGCAAGGTGAGCTGCAGGCTCCAGGGAAACGTCTGCCCCTCTCATAACTACCTACAAGGACTTGACCTTGAGGCCTTGAAGGACATGGTCAAAGATAACCTCTTCTGAGCTCTCCATAGGGAAAGATGAACTTCTCTTTGCTAAATGTCCTTTCGAATTATGATCCTGCAAGGATCCTCAGAAGCCCCTACAGTGCACTGCTCATAGCCTAGCTCAGGGTGACAGACAGACACCAAACTCAATTTCTATCTCTGCACCGCTCCTCCATGTGGGGTCTCTGAATCACACCTGCATGGGCTCCCCCTCTTATGTATGTTCTAGAAGTTGGATATTTTCTCTTGTTCATCTGTAGGAAAAGCCAGGATAGTAGAGAGGAGCTGGTTGCTCTCCCACGTGTGAAGTGATGCATCTTCTATGTTTCTTTCATGCTTCAGGCATGTGGACCTGCTTCGGTTCATGCAGTCAGCACCGTTCTGACATATACAGATCCTCATTTCTACATTCACTCCACTGTTCAGCGGATGTGTGCTCTGGGTAGCATGTCTAACTTTCTAACCAGAATGTTGACACTCTGAACCAAATATTTCTGAATTTGATTTGTATTCCAGAAACAGTCCCTTGTCATAACTGTCTCCCACAGTATTCAAATGCTGACCAAGGAGTTGTCCATATTTAAAAGTAGATTAAAGTATTTCCCTATAAGACAAGATTTATGTTACTCCTAGCTCTAAAGCTAACATTGTCTGGAATATCTCATAGCAATACATAACCACCTGGAGATTCAGGTAAGTTTCTCTTTACATGCTACACATGCTATTCATTGTATGCATTTTATTTTCATCTTAACATTGGGTGGCTATTTTTATCCCAGATACAATAGTTCTTAGAGACCTACCATATTATAACGAGATGACAAATAAATACTACTTGTTACAAATTACAGCCATTTGTACATTGTAGGGAGAAAATTAAGAAAGTCAATGAGTCTAAACATGATTTATTTGAAAGCACACAAACAGATTCTTAGCTATAAAGCATGGAGCGGCTAAAACTTCCCAATGTTTCCAACAGCTGGCACAGACATCCCCCTTCATGATTCTCTGTCCAAATGGTGATTAAGGGTTTTGTTGTTGTATTTATTGCACCTGTGTGAGCTTCTAAGGGGAATGGCCCATTCAGAGGATGAAGGTTTGGTATCTGGATTCCACAAATGCTTTTCAGGAAACCCGATGCACACTTTATTGGAAAACTCCTTGAAAAGCCCTCTGCACATGGAGGGGTGATCTATGAACCAGCAGGACTGAGCATTAAAAATATTCAAAATGAACAGAACACAGACTCCGTGACTGAGCATCAACCTATGAAGCGGATCAGGGCACATGTTCAAGGTGTGGGTTCAATCCCCAGAGGAGGGTGCAGAAGGCAGCCAATCAATGATTCTCTTTCATCATTGATGTTTCTGTCTCTCTCTCCCTCTGTCTTCCTCTCTGAAATCAACAAAAATATAGTAAAATATCTAAACCGAAGGAGGAACAACACTAATCTCTAAATAGGTCCCTGAAACTGAATTCAGAGAAGCTAGTTAAGTTTTCTTCTTGCTTATTTTTGTTGTTGTTGTTCCTTTTATCAATCATAGGCGCATTTCTTTGGGGAGCATAACATGTCTCATTGTTCTCTGAGCAAAAAAAGCCTAAGCAACCAGTAGCTGTGATGCATGCTGACCACCAGGGGGCAGACGCTCAATGCACAGGCATGGAAACATGGAACAGACTGATGAATCTCAGAGGGAAGCGGGGAGAGGGGAGGGCAGAAAGAGATTAACCAAAGATCTTAAATGCATACTAGAGACCTGGTGCACCGATTTGTGCACTGGATCAGCCTGCAGGGATCAGGCCGAATCCTTGCACTGGGCCTCTGACATCCCCCGAGGGGTCCCGGATTGTGAGAGAGTGCAGGCCAGGCCAAGGGACCCCACTGGTGCACAAATATGTGCACCAGGCCTCTAGTCCTTTAATAAAAGCGATCATGTCCCAGAACCAAACACAAATATATATAATTGTTAGCTCTATTGCCTGGAGGTTTCTTGGTTAGGCCTAACAATTAAAAAATTAGAGTACAATGTGTAATTTATATTTTGGATTTAAATAAAAGGATAAAGAGGCAGAAGGACCTAGTGATCCACATCTTTAGAAAAGGAAACATTATCTCAGGACCAGACCTCAGAGACGGTCCAGCCAACACTCTAGCTCAGAGTAGTCTATGCTGCTGGGTAGGCAAGGGGCCTCCCAGTGCCTCCAGAATGCTGACCATGCTTGCCCTTCCCCCCCAAAAAAAGTTGCTCTTTTTAAAAGATACCAACATTTCCTT
The DNA here is from genome assembly GCA_004026805.1 of Lasiurus borealis. Classification (NCBI taxonomy): domain Eukaryota; kingdom Metazoa; phylum Chordata; class Mammalia; order Chiroptera; family Vespertilionidae; genus Lasiurus; species Lasiurus borealis. Next base: position 35,291 of record PVJN01001533.1, read on the forward strand.
TAATCAGTTACTTCTAGAAGTATTTCCTCAAAACAGTGAAACAGAGTAAGTGCCATGCCTAAGCGTATCACTGCAAACAGTGGAGCAATTGCACACGCAGTGAAGGAGACACGCACAGTGCTATGAGCTTATTGTAAAGACAAACCCAGGCCTAGGAAGGCATGGTCTGAGGAAGCTTCGCATCAGAAGTGGGGTTCAGCTGAGCTCTGAAGGAGGAACAAGGGACCAGAAGATAAACATGGAGGGTGGGGGGAAGAGATCATAGAAAGGCAACAGAAGGCAGTCTCTGTGGTAGCGAGGAGCCCTATATATTTCAGAATACGAAGAATCATGGGAGACCAAATCAGTTTTTGGAACTCATTGGCTGAGAGACACATTTGAACAAGGAGAGGAGTGGGTGTGAGATTATAAACCATTCAGGTGGTGTGACCTACGATATTAGCAATGAAGAGAAAGAACATACTTTTTGTTTTAAATGTTTTTATTGATTTCAGAGAGGAAAAGAGAGGGTCAGACAGACAGATAGAAACCAATAATGAGAGAGAATCACTGATGGGCTGCCTCCTGAATGGGGATTGAGCCCATCACCTGGGCATGTCCGGGACCAGGAATTGAACCAATGACCTCTTGGTGCGTGGGATGATGCTCAAACTATTGAGAAACATTGGCTGGGCCCTAAATTCAATTTTTAAAGTAATAAGTTTCCTTTCTATGGAAGCTTTTCAAATGACACTTTTATTGCTTTAGCTATTTCTATTCCAATGCACAAATTCACAAATTTATGAAATACTGTAAGTTCTCGATGTGTGATTTCCACGTATGTCTTCTAATTGAAAGTGGCTGTGCATGTCACTCTAAAAATATCTTGCACCTGCCCTAACCGGTTTAGCTCAGTGGATAGCATTCTGGCCTGCGGACTCAAGAGCACGTACCTTGGTTGCAGTCACATCCCCAGTAGGGGACATGCAGGAGGCAGCTGATTGATGTTTCTCTGTCATCAATGTTTCTAAATCTTTATCCCTCTCCCTTCCTCTCTGTTAAAAAAAAATCAATAAAATATATTAAAAAAAATAACTTGCACCCAATACATACCAAAGTTTCATTGATTATAGGTGAGTACTACAAGTTTACCACCTAGATTAATATTATTGAAAGAGTTTCCTCATTAACCAGAAACATCTCTACATACAAATGTCAATCATTGTGTTATACACCTGAAATTAATATAATATTATACGTTAATTCTACCTCAATTTTTTAAAATAAAGAAGCGTATCTCTCTGATTGCTTCCTTCTTGTACTCCCCGATGACCCTCAAGTTCAGAAGTTGGGATTTGCTCTCCTATTTGCTGTTCCACAGACTGTGAGGATAATGATGCGTCATGTAGTCAGTATGCATCATTGAGAAGAGAGGCAATAAAGTTTCCAGGGTTTTAGAGTTAGCCACTGCACCACTGCCACCATGCTTACTGTGGGAAAATACAGACACTGCAATGCGCCCTCAGAAAAAGATTTCTCCATACACGTGTCAATTAGCACAGTTTGTGGTACATGAGGTCTGAAAGGTTGGCAACTGCTGGTTTAGACAACACGCACCCTAACGTGAGAGCAAACAGAAATTATACGACTTTATGAGTCTGGTTTTGGTTATCTTGAGGCATAAGAGAGAGTATTAGAGTTTTGTTTTTTTAAATACAGTGGTACCTCGAGATACAAGTGCCCTAACATACAAGATTTTTGAGATACGAGCCATCGAGTGAGCAATTTTTGCTCTGAAATACAAGCAACAGTTGAGATAGGAGTAATCACGCAGATTGACCGGCTGCACACGACCCACCAGTTTACATGACTCGAGTGTCTCATAGTTTCCCACGCCTCAAGGTTATGGAACCAATTAAACTCATATCTCGAGGTACCACACTATATAATTTTATTGATTTTTTACAGAGAGGAAGGGAGAGGGATAGAGAGTTAGAAACATCAGTCAGCTGCCTCCTTCACACCCCCTACTGGGTACATGCCCACAACCAAGGTACATGCCCCTGACTGGAATTAAACCTGGGACCCTTCAGTCCACAGGCCGACGCTCTATCCACTGAGCCAAACCGGTTTCGGCTATTGGAGGTTTTATAATGAAGGAACATTAGTCCTACCTACTGCCTCTTTACAAACACAGGGACGTTCACTCCCTATTATTAAATTTTATTTCTTTTCATTCTCAGCTAGTTGATTCTCACTATTCACAACAGTTACCCTATAGATAAAAGGCTAATATGCACATTGTCCCCTTAGGATTTTGACCGCCTGGAAGTTCGACCACCCGCTATGACATGTGCTGCCCACCAGGGAGCAGTGCGGACTGGAATGAAGGAAGGCCCCAGCCAGCAGCTGGGGGAGGAAGGCCCCATTCAGCCCTGATCGCTGCCCAGGCCTAGGGCCCCTCCCCGTGCATGAATTTGTGCACCAGGCCTCCAGTGTTCTATAAAATCTCCGCCAACACTAAACCGTTGCTCCCAAAATAAATGCAGGGTTGGGTTCTGCAAACCTCTGGTCACAGTACTTTGTCCCTTGACTGATATAGCACCTCCTTTGTTTGTGTTTGTTTAGAGGCACCTTCGCTAGCATCTAGGTTTGGTTCATTAACCTTAAACCAACGGCCAATAACACAAACAATGCGTGTCTGCAGGAAGCTCAGCTGGCGCGTGGCTTTTCTCTGAGGAATACCAGTCTGCACGTCAGCACTGCACTCAGGGGTCATCTTAAACAGCACATCGCCCGCTGAGCAAAAGAAACATGCTAAAAACACGGCACTAAACAGACAACCACACAGGACATCTGTCTCTAGTATTCGGGCAAACTCATGAAGTCAGTGCCCCCCGTCTCCTCAGCTGGGATTGCGTAAATCAGGAAACTCAGTTTTTTCTGCTTCTCTGTGCACAGCGGCACAGGTCTGCAAATGACCTCAAAAATCATGAGTACTGATTTGGGGTTACAGACCCATTTCAGCAAGCAGTCCAATGTGCACATGCAGACTCTGTAGGTAATGGAATCCACTGTACTTCGGTAGATGAGAAGAATGTGTGATACTGCTGCCATCACCTGATTATTAATTACCTGGGAATGATCAGAGGGAAGGGAGACTATTATAGGCATGTCCCATGAGGTCTAGGTGACGCAGTCACCCCTGGGAGAGGTCATTGGCCAGAAGAGGCATGACCACTGCAAGGAGCAAAGTCTGAGTCCATAAGCTCCCAAACTCAGGGACTTTCTCTCTCTCTCTCTCTCTCTCTCTCTCTCTCTCTCTCTCTCTCTCTCTCTCTCTCTCTCTCTCTCTCTCGACTCGTGTTGCACGGAATTTGCTCCCATGCTCTGCACTTGCCCACATGCCCACAGCCATGCGGACTCCACGCACAATGGACTAACGGATCACAACTGGCCTGACGCTGTGGGGGCTCAGCTCCCCCAGGACCTCAAACTCTGACCCCTGACTCTCCCCACAGCTCTGCTGCAGCCCCGCTCCCCTTTCCCAGTCTGGGTGAAGGAAGAAGGGACTTTGGAAACCAGGGACCTAATTGCATGCGCATCACCTTTCTACCACATCTCACCCTGCCATGCGAGTCTCAGAACATTCTTTTTCTCTCAAGGTATCCTAAGAAGCCCACTCCCGCTGCAACAAAGAAATCCCACTGTGCAGTTCTCCAAGAAAGGACGCACCTCCTTCAAAACATAGTTTGGCGGCCATTTTACTCAGGGAGGGGAACAGTGATGAATGGCGCACTTCTCATGCAATAAGAACAACATATACATTTATTGAAAACAGCACAGTCAAACCCCAACGAAACCTAATTGTCTGTTGATTTATATCATGCCGTTAGAGTAGTTGTACATCAAACTGAGTGAAAATCAATTACAGCTTGATGCTTTCCCTGAAATAACCAACAGAAGGCACAACAACAAAAAGCGGTTGACTCTCTCCCAACGGGTTTCAACCAACTAAATAACTTCCGGTTTCTGCCTTGGTACCTGGTTTCTTTCCCAGTCTTTTGGGGCCCAGCTGCCATGATTCTCACTTTGTCGGAAGTATGTGTTTGTCTGATGTCGCTAGTAACAGGGATTGTCCACTTCCTATTAGCCCTTTCTTGTATATTGACTTATCAAAAGCAATACAGTGGTACCTCGAGATACGAGTTTAATTTGTTCGGTAACCTTGAGGTGTGGGAAACTATGAGACGCTCGAGTCACAGTAAACTGGTGGGTCCTGTGCAGCCGGCCGATCCGCAGGATGACTCCTATCTCAACTGTTGCTCGTATTTCAAAGCAAAAATCGCTCGCTCGACGGCTCGTATCTCAAAAATCTCTTATGTTAGGGTACTCGTATCTCGAGGTACCACTGTATCGGTCCGAAGAGTGTTTCCGGTCCGTGAATCCTAGCTGACACAGTCCACCTGAGGAAACTGAGGTCACCAAAAGTCAAAGGATGCACAGGTCCGCCTAGAACTTTAAAAATCAGTGGAGAGATGAGACATGGGCTTGGCCGGAGGAGAAAGCATCTTATTTGTTTGAATGTGTGTTTATAGGCGACCCTACACTGACCTCGGTTTAAAAATAACACCCCAATGACTGCGAAGCCAGAGGCAGCGCTGGAGCGTCCATTCTGCTGCCGAAGGCATGCCCGAATCACGGAATTCCCCTGGCCGCCTTCCTGCCTTCCAGGTCTGCACCTGACACGTCTGCTCGCTTCCCCCTCGGTGCGCATTCCCCTCCGTCGTGTATTTTTAATGCAGAGCGCGTGCTTTGCAAAACGCACCGACTGGAACAAAGCAAGTCGGCACTCCCTAAAAGACTGGATGTGAAAACAATCATGGGTGACTGCCCGTGTGCCCAGGAAATGCACAGAGAATAGAGTTCTACTTTGTTCTTTGTGATTTGCGAGGTGATGGCGAAATAAACACAGGCCTTCGACTTCCCCATCCTGGCTGGTCTTCTTTGACCTCCTGATGCCTGATGGAACCGTATCTTCTGGCGTATAAGACGACCCTCAAATTTTCCAGTTAAAATATGGAGTTTGGGCCGAGACCAGTTTGGCTCAGTGGATAGAGCGTCGGCTTGTGGACTGGAAGGTCCCAGGTTCGATTCCGGTTGGGGTCATGTACCTTGCTTGCGGGCACATCTCCACTGTGGGGCATGCAGGAGGCGGCTGATCAATGTCTCTCTCTCATAGATTTTCTGACTTTCTATCTCTCCCTTCCACTCTGTAAAAAATCAATAAAATATATATATTTTTATTAAAAAATATGGAGTTTGGGATATACCCACCCTGTAAGATGCCACCCCTCATATAAGACAACCCCCGATTCTTGAGAAGATTTTCCTGGGTTAAAAAGTCGTCTTATACACCAGAAAATACTGTAAGTTGCCAGCACATGCGAGTGATAAAAGAACAATGTTTGTCAGGTAACTGTTAAATGGCTGACCAGCGGCCTTGACTGAAATGAGACCTTGAAGTTCTTTTAGAGGCACAGCTGGTTTTTCCTTCCCCATCAGCTTTTTAATTCATATTAATCGCTGGAGCCACAACCTGCCCACATCAGCGGGACAACCGGTTTCTCATTCCTGGGCCCTGAAATGGACACGTAACACTGGAGTTTTCACCAGGCCAAACCCAAGTTTGTTTCCAAACCCTTCAAAACGACCGAGAGCCTGATCATCCGAATGCAGATACCGACGGTCTGCTATCCTTCTTGCCAGAAAATTGGGGGTCCACCTTCCCCGACACCAGCGGGGTGGCTCTTGGGAGAGCTTCTGAAACCGTGTTTTCCAAGACTCGCACCTGAGAGAGACTGAGATTATTGGCGTGGAATTCTGTTACTCAGGTTGCAAAGTCCCAAAATATGCAGCGTGGGTGCCAGCAGAGACTGAAGTGGGGCCAGTGTCTTGAGTTTCGGTTCCACGTCAGTGGGTCCTGTTGAGCATCAGGCCAGATTCAGCTCAGCAGTGTACTGTGTGGGTGCCATGTGGGTGCTATGTGGGTACACAGGAGCACGCCCCCCTCCAACTGGAGTCCCGGAAGTGCAGCAACCAGGAGAGGCAAGAGAGAGAACCCCCTTTGTAGGAGTTTAAATATGACGAGTGCATCTCCCCTCCTTTGCAGTGGCCATCCCTATTCTGGCTACTGACTTGCTCCCGGGTCTGACTGACAGTAAGCACCATCCCACATCAGCCGGACCTTACTGGGCATGCTCCATTGTCCAGTCCCTTCCTGTGGCGCGCTGCCAGGAACAGACGTGGCTGCCCCACGCCCCAAGGGAACCCCCACCCTGATCCAAGACACCCTTCAGGGCAAACCAGCTGGCCCGCACCAGGCCTCTATCCTATCTAAGAAAAGAGTAATATGCAGATTGACCATCACTCCAACACACAAGATGGCTGCCCCCATGTGGTCCAAAGATCCTGTCCCATGTGAATACATGATGGCCACCACAAAATGGCCAGCAGGGGAGGGCAGTTGTCAGGGACCAGGCCTGCAAGGGAGGGAAGTTGGGCATGATCAAACCTGCAGGGGAGGCAGTTAGGTGTGACCAGACCTGCAGGGAAGGACATTTGGGGAGGACCCAGGCCTGCAGGGGAGGGCAGTTAGGGGCAAACAGGCTGGCAGGGGAGCAGTTAGGCATCTATCAGGCTGGCAGGGGAGTGATTAAGGGGTGATCAACCTGGCAGGCAGAAGCAGTTAGGGGCAATCAGGAAGGCAGGCAGGTAAGCAGTTGGGAGCCAGCAGTCCTGGATTGTCCGAATGCCCATTTAGGCCTGATCTTATTTGGATCAAGCCTAAACGGGCAGTCTGACATCCCCCAAGGGGTCCCAGATTGGAGAGGGAGTAGGCTGGGCTAAAGGACACCCCCCCATGCCCATGCATGAATTTCATGCACCGGGCCTCTACTTAGGATATAAAAAAAAATACAGACTTAAAAGTAACCGATAATGTCTTTGAGATCATGATGTAATCATTTTTTTAAGCTAAGTAGAAGATGAGAATCCATCTTATTTGGTATTCTTAAAGTCATGCTTTGAAATTATAATTCAATTTTTCCCTCATCAGACATTAAGTTTGACATTTCCATTTTGAAAATTGTGCTTTTCCCAGGCAGCCCTGCCACCCTGCTCCCCTTTCCAAAAAAAGAAACAAAAAAACCCACGTTATTTGTTGACAATTAGCCCTGATGCAGTGCTTACTGGCTGTGAGTATGAAATCTGGAATCAGGCATCACCGATTCAAGTACCAACGCTAGCACTTATTGGCATAAGAGCCTAGAGTTTCCTTTAAGCACCAAAGCCTCCCTCTCTCATTTGTAAAATGGAAATGATAACACTCCTTTCTACCTGCCTCTGTTGCCATAACAATGAGATCCCTTTTAGTTGTGTGCTCTGTGTGTGTGACATCCAATGCTCAGCCAGATGTGTACTTTTGAGCCTGGCTTATATGACTGAGTGATGGAGAGGGGACCGTGCACCAAGAGGTCAAGAGTTCCATTGCTGCTCAGGGCACCTGCCCAGGTTGTGGCTCGATCCCCAGAAGGGGGCATGCAGGAGGCAGCCGATCAGTGTTTCTCTCTCATCGATGTTTCTATCTCTCTCTCTCCCTTGCTCTCTGTCTAAATATCAATAAAAACACTTAAAAAAAAAAGGCAGTCTACTTCTGGTATTATTTTTATCATGGGTGACTATTTAACATACAGACACAAGAATGGAGAGCAACTGGCATATACAAAACCCTGATTTAAACACATTTTAATGAGTCCAGTATCAGAAATCACCACAATCCTCGGAGAGATTTGAAAGGTCTCAAGAGCCAAGGTATGTTTAATTACCATCTGCTGTGTGCTAGCAACAATAGGAGACGCATGTCTTGTAAGCCTTTTTTTTAAAAAATATATTTTTTATTGATTTTTTTACAGAGAGAAAGAGAGAGGGATAGAAAGTCAGAAACATCGATGAGAGAGAGACATCGATTAGCCGCCTCCTACATGCCCCACACTGGAGATGTGCCCATAAGCAAGGTACATGCCCCCGACGGGAATCGAACCTGGGACCTTTCAGTCCACGGGCCGACGCTCTATCCATCCACTGAGCCAAACTGGTCTCGGCTTGTGAGCCATTTTAAGAGTTAATCTCCACCCCAGCCCTCTGGCATGCGCATTAATACTTCATTTTACACGTGGGGAAGCACCGATGATGACTATCTCCCCATGAGCTGAGATCCACAGAAGCACAAAACCCCTGTTTTCTTGGTTTCTGATGTTCACACCCAGCAAACAGCCACCCGGAAACTCAAACCAAGACTGCTTGTCAGCATCCTTCCCAAAGCAGCGTCTCCCAAACCGGTGACACCAGCAACGCACCCGGAGCTACTGCCAGGCTGCTCTGCAGAACATGCTGGATCGCTTATACACTGGCAAAGCTGCGCTGGTTGTGCTCAGCACTCAGCTCTAGAAGCTTCCCAAGTCAGGGCTGGGTTCCGAGGATGCTAATCCAACCCCTCGCTAACGCGGTTCCCACCATCAGAAAGCAGCCGCACAGAAGGCTTAAGTGGTTAGCATTTGTAAAAAGGTGACCTGAGAGGCAAAATGTCACAAGTGACGTATAGATAAAGTACCCTGATATGTCAAATTAGAATGTCCAAATGTGTACCCCCTGGAGGTCCAACATCCCCAGGCAGAAAACGGTCCAGGACCAGTGTAATCCTTAGAACCCTTTGCCGAGTTAAATGCAAAAGTATTTTAGCCGGGACAGGTTTGGCTCAGTGGATAGAGCATCAGTCTGCAGACTGGAAGCTCCCAGGTTCGATTCCGGTCAAGGGCATGTGCCTTGGTTGTGGGCACATCCCTAGTGGGGCGCATGCAGGAGGCAGCTGATTGATGTCTCTCTCTCATCGATGTTTCTAACTCTCTGTCCCTCTCCTTTCATCTCTGCAAGAAATCAATAAAATATATTTAAAAAGAGTATTTTAGGAACATGTTTAGTCCAAGCTATATTACCCTGGAGAGGCTGAGGATGATACATGGAAAGCGCTTGGCCCTGAGCATCCCCTGTGCCACGCCTGGCAATACTGTACTTTATGTGATTCTGCGCCTGAGGTAGCACATGCAGCATTGCCTGCAACGCATATGCAGGGAAAACTACATGCTAGACTAGCCAAGATTTTTTATACGAGCAGGTATGTTTATTCCAGAATTGTTGATAAGACTGATACTCAGAAATTACTCTTTGGCATTGTATTCCCATTGGGAAGGCTTTCAGAGCTAGAAATCTCTCACCTCCCTTAGAGAAGGGAGGCGACTAGTATACTGTAGACTTTTGTCAGGACAACCTTTGTTCAGACATATTGTCCTTAAAGTTATTAATATTCCAACATCCAATGTCAGCCTACAAGAGAAAATCTCTATATACTTTACTGCATATATATATACATACATATACACATAATTGTTGTTGTCAGATTCCAATTGTCTTCTTATTTTTATACATAACTCGAGGCCTGAGGCACGGAATTTGTGCAAGGGGCGTCCCTGCTGCCATGGCAACTGCCTCTCTGCCTGGACTTTGTCCAGAAGGTCACCTGGAAGAACATCTGGAAGAACATCTGGTCTAATTAGCATATTATGCTTTAATTATTATAGATTCTCAATGGTTTGTCACCATTTTTCCCAAAAAACAAAAACAAGTATTATGTTAGGTAGGTAATCAATGAGGTGTACTATAGAAAATTAAGAAATAGTCATGACAAGCATGTCAAGACCTATATATATATATACATGTACATATATATATATACATATACATATAAATAAAAGCATTTCAAGACCCTATACATATACATGTACATACACATATATAAATATATATGTGTGTGTGTATATATGTGTATATACACATATATATTTGTATATATATACACACATACATATATATGTACACACAAATACATATATATACACACAAAGCATTTCAAGACCCTATACATATACATGTACATATACATATATAAATATATATGTGTGTGTGTGTATATATGTGTATATACACATATATATTTGTATATATATACACATATACATATATATACACACAAATACATATATATACACACAAAGCATTTCAAGACCCTATACATATACATGTACATATACATATATAAATATATATATGTGTGTGTGTATATATGTGTATATACACATATATATTTGTATATATATACACACATACATATATATACACACAAATACATATATATTTGTATATATATACATATACATATATATACATATATATATTTAAAAGCACAGATAGAGAGACACACACATTTATTTCTCATTGAGTATCGTCAGAAGCTTGGTTTTGGGCACACATTCATGTAACACTGGCTTCAGCTAATGAGGCTCACACTCTGGCTTTCGGATTCCATCCAGTTCCAAATTGCACTTCCTTTTTCACTTGCATTTTGTATCACTGGCTTGTGGGTCTTACATTGTGATTATCTTTTATAAAAAAAAAAGTGTCATGTGTAACTTTTCAAAGTGCTGACACTAGAATGAATGTATGCGCATTGCCTTTGAAATTTACATCTTCAACATGTCCTTAAAAATCTTAATTCCCACTGGGTATTTTAACTATTTCTTTTGATCTTTGTAGCATGTTTTCTGCTAAATAAAGGCATTTTTCAATCATGAGAAGTTCAGTACTTTTATTTCACCAAGTCGGGGATGACTCTAATGATGTTATGATGAATGAATATGCATCATCTGTAGAGGAAAGCACAGAATCTTACAACAGTTCACATGCAAAACCTTTTCGAGTTGCAGTCTTTGACCCAGCAGATATGCAATGATTTTTCTCGTCTCACAGATTGAGAATTAAGGAAACTCTAGGGTCTTGAAACGCTTGTCATGGCTATTTCTTAGCTTTCTATAGTACACCTCATTGAGTCCCTAACATAATAATTGTTTTTGTCTTGGGGAAAAAATGGTGACAAACCATTAAACATCTATGATAAGAAAAGTGTAATATGCTAATTAGACGGGCTGTCCTTCCAGACATTCTTCCAGGTGACCCTGTGGATGAAGTCGCAGCTTCAGGGACCAAGGCAGAGGTGGCAGAGAGGCAGTTGTCATGGCAGCAGGGATGCCCCTTGCACAAATTCGGTGCCTCAGGCCTCTAGTTATGTATTAAAGTAACAAGACAATTGGAATCTGACAAAGACAATTATCAAAAAGAAAATGTCCAGCTTCACTGGTGGGCTCTGTGGACTTTTAACTCATTTTGGAATTAGAGCAGATGTATTAGTATGCCAAATGGATCGTTTTCTTTGTGGTGTTTTTTTAATATATTTTATTGATTTTTCACAGAGAGGAAGGCAGAGAAATAGAGAGTTCAAAACAGAGGGAATGTGGGGGAGGGGTATGGGGTGAGAATCAGGGCAGGATGAGGGGAGGGAATGAACGAGAACTCTCTGTACTTGGTAATAAATTTTCTCTAAGCCTAACAGTGCTCTAAGAAATAACATCTATTTTCTTTTAAATCCTCCCTTTCCTTGCATCTTCATGCCTCTCTACGACTCTGTGCATCCATCGCTGAAATGAAGGTTGAAATATATGATGAAGAAAATGTTGAGAGTCTGCTACTGAGAGAAATGGTCCCAACTCAAAGGTCACCAGGAAAACTCAACTAGAATTCCTGTGTCGGTCTGTCTACTTACTTTTACTGTGGGTGGAGCAGGGCTGGGGAGCTGAAATGTCCTTCCCAGACCTCCTGAAGGAGACCAGTCAATGGATAGACAGGCAGGTGTGGATGGCTGTCGTGCATTCCTTGAAACAATCGCTCTGTCTAGACTAGCAGCCCTTCCTACCTTATGGGCTACGTGTGGCCAGAGACCCACTATGGTTGTTAGTTTTGTTGTCCTCTTACAGTGTCTCCTCATTTTAACAAAGAAAATTTATGTTTCAATGTTTTTAAAAATTTAAATTCTTTATTGTTGAAGGTATTACCTAAGTCTCCTTTTACTCCCTTTGACCTCTCCCCAACCACTCGAACCCCCAGCACATGCCCTCACCCCCTGGTGTCTGTGTCTACTGGTTATGCTTATCTGCATGCATGTAAGTCCTTTGGCTGATCTCTTACCCCTCCCTTCCACCTTCCCCTGTCTTCCCTCTAAGGTTTGACGTTCTGTTCCATGTATATACACCACAGTATTGGTCCCATATTTTAGGGTTACTGGAAAAAGGGAAAGGAGTATCCATCGATGGATGAATGGATAAAGAAGATGTGGTTTAGATATACAATAAAATAGTTTTCAGTCATAAACAATCATAAAATCATGCTACTTGAGACAACACAGATGGACCTAGAGGGCATTATGTTAAGTGAAATAAGTCAGATAAAGGCAGAAAAAAAAAATATCGAATTTTCCGGTGTATAAGATGACTTTTTAACCCAGGAAAATCTTCTCAAAAGTCGGGGGTCATCTTATACGCCAGATGTCATCTTAAAGGGTGAGTATATCCCAAACTCTATATTTTAACTGGAAAATTTGGGGGTCCTCTTATACGCCCAGTTATCTTACATGTCAGAAAATACAGTAAATTATGGTCTCTTCTATGTCCAGAATTAAGAAGGAAGAGAGGAGGAGGAAGAGGAGGAGGAGGAGGAAAAGGAGGAGGAGGAGAATAAAGAACAAAAATAAGGAAGGAAGGAAGGAAGGAAGGAAGGAAGGAAGGAAGGAAGGAAGGAAGGAAGGAAGGAAGGAAGGAAAGAAAGAAGGAAAGGAGGGAGGGAAGGAAGGGACGAAGGGAAGGAGGGAGGGAGGGAAGAAGGGAGGGAGGGAGGAAGGAAGGAAGGAAGGAAGGAAGGAAGGAAGGAAGGAAGGAAGGAAGGAAGGAAGGAAGGACAATCTCACTGGGATTTAATTGATGGGAGCAAGAGTAGGAGAAAATAAGAAAAAGGTTTAAAAAACCAAGCCATATCCACTGACACTTTTAGCCTTGCATGTCCTAAGCTGAGATTTGGAAGGGACTTACATAGGACACATTCATGAGAGACGCTACCAGAAATCTAGAAATGTGCCCTAATGAGTTCCTAACTCAAGCCCAAGTTCCTTATATTTGGAGCAGCCACTTTAACCGAGGGTCATGCTATTCTCTTATTTTCCAAATCCCACTGTTGTCTCTGATAAATGCTCTTTCAGGTAATTTAGGATAGAGGAAAATTTGATGTTTCCTTAACCATTCTAATTTTTGAATGGAAGAAGAAAAAGAAAATTACTTCGTTTAACTAGGCACATGGTGTGTAAATGGGAATGAACAAGAACGTTATCTATAACCCAAGGGAATCTAAAAAAATACACTCACTATAGTCACTCCCATATTCATCCTTTCCAAGTTGAGTTGTGAAACGTGTAGAAGTATAGATGCGAAAAGCATTACCAACATGTCAAGCACCTTACTACCATCCAAACTTTCTGCAATCGCTGTAAAAAATGTCAAGATTTAATCAGAAGCCTTTTGATTTGGAAAATCTCCATACAGTTGTCTGGCGACGCTCCCTCCCTAGCTTACAACTTCTCTGATGCCAGTTGTCATCTCTGTAACCTTCCCAACAGCAACTGTGCAGCCATGGGACCGGGATGCAGAGCCTCTCACTCAGCTCCCCTCCCACGAGCCATCTGTTCCTAAAGGCATCGGCACCTGTTGGCTTGGGGAGACACTCTGCAAAATGGGGAGCAATTGTTCAAAATGAGAAAGTGAAACTTCCTCAGAGATCCTAGCATAATAGACAAACAACTGCCATATAAAACAACTGCCATAAAAATATATTTTATTGATTTTTCACAGAGAGGAAGGAAGAGGGAGAAAAAGTCAGAAACATCGATGAGAGAGAAACATCGATCAGCCGCCTCCTGCACTCTCCCCACTGGGACGTGCCCACAACCAAAATACATGCCCTTGACAGGAATTGAACCTGGGACCCTTCAGTCCACAGGCTGATGTTCTATCCACTGAGCCAAACCGGTTTTGGCAAGACCAGTATTATTTTAAATAAAAGAGTTCAGGTCTAGAAAAATAAAACCCCTTTATTTACTCATCTGTAGCATTCACACAAAGTTTCACATAAAAAAAAATTCAAAGTACGTATGATTTAATATCTATAAAAACAATATGCAAACCAAATGTGTACCAAAAATATGTAAACATTTACAATATTGACCCCACCACACATGGGAAGATGTATATATTTTATATAAACATCTATGTATATACACAGGAGAATCCCTTCCTAATTACAAGAGGAATGGCAAAAATGATTTTTTTCTGTCCTTTTTTGTAGTAAAGGTATGCGTGGTGGGGGATGAGCTTCTGAGACAAGTACCAGTAAAAAAAAATCTACATAATAAAAAAACAGTGGTCATAATGCCTTAAGACCAAAGACAGGTCACCAAGAGGCTGTGTGCGTGGTGAGGCACCTGCAGGTGGGTGGAGCTGTGTGCAAGGCAAGGTGTGTGTGGGTAGGCAGGGCTATGAGCTGCATGCACGGTGAGGCGTGTGTGGGTGGGCAGGGTGATGCACATGGATGGGCAGGGCCGCACAATTTCACGCATTGGGCTTCTAGTAAATAAAGAAACAACCAGGTGCAGTTCCAGATGTTTCCGCTATTCCCTGGAAATGTTTCTGGCCTTTCATTACAATGTGCCCACATCAATCCTGTGCAAAAGCACGAATGGAATGTTAATTATCTTTCTGCAGCTTAATCTGGAAATCTAACAGCCCTTGAGTAGTGAATGATCACCAGTTATTCAGAGTTAATTCAACTCACTTCCATGGGGCAACTGAATTGTTTTGGACAGATTCAGTGAGAAGAAAATGCCCTAAAATGTCTACTTAGTTTTAGAGTTGACATTGTGATTTCTTATAAATTTAGCTAGAGGCCCGGTGCATGAAAATTCAGGCCCAGGAAGAGGGAGTCCCTCAGCCTGGCCTTCCCCCTCTCAGTCTGGGAGCCCTCAGGGGTGGGAGGCGACCCAGCAGTCAGGGAAGGCGATGCCCCATCATCCCTCTGCTGCTGCCACTGCCAGCAGCACAAGCCTTAACTGGCCCTGGTTACCTGAGCCTCGGTGGCCCTGGGTGGCTGGGGGGTGGAGGGGACTGGGAGCCAATATATTGTGGTTGTGGGCACTGCCATCTTTGAGGGCATGGCAGTCAATTAGCATATTATCTCCTTATTGGCTATGGGTGCTGCCATCTTTGAGGGTGGGGCAGTCAATTAGCATATTCCCTCCTTATTGGCTGTGGGACCTGCCATCTTTGAGGGCATGGCAGTCAATTAGCATATTCCCTCCTCATTTGCTGTGGGCACTGCCATCTTTGCAACAGCAGGATAAATTAGCATATTTCCTCTTTATTAGATAGGATATTTCCTAGATAAACTTGTGAAATTTGAAGGACAAATGTTATCGCTAATTTATAGAAAAGTATTGGGTGAGTCATTCAAAGTCAGATACCAGAGACAGAACTTAGATTTCACACTTTAGACTTCAAATCAGTCTACATTCTATTAAAAAAAAAATTGTCTTGTTTTTTTTTAAATAAAATGAGCTTTTGTCTCCTAACTTTCCAAGATTACTTATCATCATGTCACTCCTATGCATAAGTGATAAATGGCTTGAATATAATATACAATTGAAAACAAAGATTTTTAATTGTGTAATACAAATGCAAGGATCTTAAAGCTATAGTATTGGAAAGGTCAAGAACCACATCTGGTTAGTCTTCCATAGAATGTAATTAGAAACAGTATGATGAAGTTGAAGTCTTATTTTAGTTTTCAAAACTTAGCTTTATTGTTAAAAGTATTACAGATGTACTCCTTTCTTCCGCTATTAGGGTATATTCCAAGAAGTGAGATCGCTGGGTAAAATGGCAGTTCCATTTTCTATTGTTTTCCATAGAGATTGTACCAGTCTGCATGCATGCTCACCAACGGTGTAATGTATTTCCTAATGACACATCTGATAAGGTGTTAATTTCCAAAATCCATAAAGAACTCATCCAATGCAAGAAAAGAAAGACAAACAATCCAATTAAAGACAAACAGGACCTGAATAGACATTTCTGAAGAGGACATACAGGTGGCCAAGAGACATATGACAACATGCCTGCATCAGGTACCACCTCACGCCTGCCAGCATGGCTGCCATCAACAAATCAACAAACACCCAGTGCTGGTGAAGGTTGTGGAGGAAAAGGAACCCTTGTGCACTGCTGTTGGGATACAGTGGTACCTCCAGATACGAGTTTAATTCGTCCCGTATCCTTGAGGCGTGGGAAACTGATGGGTAGTGTGCAGCCGGCCGATCTGTGAGATTACTCCTATCTCAAATGTTGCTCGTATTTCAAAGCAAAAATCGCTCACTCGACGGCTCGTATCTCAAAAATCTCGTATGTTAGGGCACTCGTATCTCGAGGTACCACTGTACATCTTACTGTAACCCCTGTCTCTAAAGATCTAAGTTGCCACACAATACATTCATTCTGGACAATAACTCATCGTCATTTTAACACCTTTCCTGCTCTCTTCTTTATGTTTTAATCAATTCTTTTGTACTTTGAGTTCCCAGCCTCTTACACTGCATGTCATTAACGCCTAACAGTTAATGTTTTGGTCTGTTTAAGGCCCGCAGCACAGATGACTTGGGTTTGGTGATCAGCAATTCTGTATAGTGTGGCGTCTCTCCGTGGCTCGCCGGTCTGTGAACCAGAGTCGGCGCAGGCTTCATCTTGAATGTATTATTCATCGCTCTCTTCCTCAGAGGGAGTTTTCGCAGAC
This sequence comes from Lasiurus borealis, assembly GCA_004026805.1. Taxonomy (NCBI): domain Eukaryota; kingdom Metazoa; phylum Chordata; class Mammalia; order Chiroptera; family Vespertilionidae; genus Lasiurus; species Lasiurus borealis. The sequence continues at coordinate 52,160 of PVJN01001533.1, forward strand.
ATAAAAGCGCTTCGATATTTCTTTTGCCGAGGAAACATCCCCGTCCAACTGGGCTAATTACCACAGCCAGTTAACTCGCAATTAGGTGGGCACAACAGATTGTGTCCTTTCAAGAAGTGCGATGGTCGCTACAAGTGATCTTTGTGCAGATGGGGGACTAGGTCAGCCTTACAGAGTTGCTCTCAGAGGGTGAATGATTTAAATCTCTCACTTGGTAGCCAGCTTCGCCAAAGGGACATCAAACATGAGCTGTCCATTCCAGGGGCTGAGACCGCTGGTTCCAGCCAGGGCTAGTTTTGTCTCTGCAGGTGACACTGGCGATGCCTGAGACATTCCTGGCTGGCGCATGGGGAAGGGGTACCACGGGCATCCGGAGGATACAGGCCAGAGATGTTGCTAACATGTCCCAGTGCCCCAGACAGCCCCTCCTGCAAATAAGTACTTTGCTTTAAGTGTGGAGGCTGAGAAACTAGCTATTAAACATGAACTCTGGCTAATGATAATCCTCATAAATGCGTTGTGGATTTTAAAAGCTGAGTGAATCAGCTCCAGTTGACCTCTCACCCTTCACTATCTGACTTTATCTTTTCCTGTTTATTTCCACATCACAGATGCTTCTAGGCTTTCTGTTGAGTTACTCTTCTGTAGTTGTCGGTGCCTAAGGAGTTAGCGAAATGGCATTCATTACAGTGGTACCTTGAGATACGAGTGCCCCAACATATGAGATTTTTGAGATAGGAGCCATAGAGCGAGCGATTTTTGCTTTGAAATACGAGCAACATTTGAGATAGGAGTCATCGTGCGGATCAGCCGGCTGCACACAACCCAACAGTTTACCGCAACTTGAGTGTCTCATAGTTTCCCACGCCTCAAGGTTAGGGAACGAATTAAACTCGTATCTCGAGGTACCACTGTACTTCTTTCTTTAGATTGAGAGAGATCCATCCAGGACTAGCTTTAGGTTCAGATCACGTGAATTTCGGCAAACTGTTCTACAACCCTTCTCCACTTGTGTTGGTGCACATAAAAAGAGAGAAATTAGACAGGTAGTTTGAGAGGTGGGTAGAGAGATTGATAGATGATTGGTAGATAGATTGATTGATTGATGATAGGTAGATGGCGTAGGTAAGAAGAGTCTGAACCCCAGAGCCAGACACCTTGGTGTTTATGCTGATCTCACCACTGACCAGCTGTGCCCTTTGACAAATAGCCTAACATCTTCAGGGCCTATCATTTTAAATAAAAAATTGTAAAATATAGTCAGGACCGGTTTGGCTCAGTGGATAGAGCGTCGGTCTGTGGACTAAAGGGTCCCAGGTTCGATTCCGGTCAAGGGCATGTACCTTGGTTGCAGGCACATCCCCAGTAGGGGGCGTGCAAGAGGCGGCTGATCGATGTCTCCCTCTCATCGATGTTTCTGGCTTTCTACACCTCTCCCTTCCTCTCTGTAAAAAATCAATAAAATATATATATTTTTTTAAATTGTAAAATATAATATTTCCTACTTCATTAGTGCTCTTCTTAGGATAAACACACCAAGCCCCAAGAACAGTTCCTTACATATAATAATCATCCAAAACTGGAACCCTCCCTATATTCATTACCTTCCATAAGCACTTTAAAATCAAAGCATTTCATTCATTAAAACCATTTTATCTTTCCTAAAACAGAAGTTTGGAAAATTCCATGTTTGATGGCTTAAATTGATACACAGATGTATATAAACTTGCTCCTCGGTAAAAGGAATCTAATTCTCTTTTTTAAAATATATTTTATTGATTTTCCACAGAGAGGAAAGGAGAGGGATAGAAAGTTAGAAACATCAATGAGAGAGAGACATAGATCAGCTGCCTCCTGCACACCCCCTACTGGGGTTGTGCCTGCAACCAAAGTACATGCCCTTGACCGGAATCGAACCTGGGACCCTTCAGTTTGTAGGCTATGCTCTATCCACTGAGCCAAACCGGTTTCGGCAGGAATCTGATTCTTGATGCATTTTTGATCATCACTGGAAATGAGGAGTGCACAGAACATGAGTTCACTGCTAGCAAATAACGAGATGTACGGATCCTGCTTTCTAATATATATTTATTAAGGTCCTTTTTGATCATCATTTGAAATCGAGAGTGAAAATAAGATGTCTGTCTCGTCAGAAAATGGCTGAATTGGGCAACGTTACTTCTTCATTTAGCGCTATTAGTGTTTGGATGCTTCTGATCCGAACTGCGCAGGCTGCAGTAATTTATTTTTCCGGCTTATGAAGTGCTCTGGGTGGTTTTGATTGAAGTTACTCATTTCCCCGTCACTGTCACTGATCAAAGTCTCCCTGAACTTTTCTTCTCCGCGGTGTCTTAAAAATGTATCCCTGGCTCCAACTTCCTGCTTTAATCTTTTTGATCTTGAAATTTCTATCTCACTCTGTTTATGCTGGTTTGTTCCAGATGACTCCTACCTGAGGATTGTTCTCTGTTATTTACTCCTAAGTGATTAAATTTAGCAGATACAGGGATATATATTTCTGTTTGTAAATATATCATTTAATTATATCAGATATATTTTGTAAACATTTAAGATATATATATCGAGAGAGTTGTATTTTATTATTTTTCAATATATTTGTATTGATTTCAGAGAGGAAGGGAGAGGGAGAGAGAGAGAGAAACACCAATGATGAGAGGGAATCATTGACTGATTGATCTGCTGCCTCCTACACACACTCGACTGGGGATCCAGCCCACAACCCGGGCATGTGCCCTTGACCAGAACTGAACCTGAGACCCTTCAGTCAGCAGGCCGATGTTCTATCCACTGAGCCACACCAACTAGATCCAGAGCTGCATTTTAAATCTACAGTCCTATAAAGAATGGAAGAACTGGTTGGGAAAATCTTTAGGTTTGCCTTATGTCCATGTTGATGTTTAAAACAAAGGATTCCAGGACTGTGCAGTGCAGGTTCACACAAAGAGAGTTTGCGAGTTTTCCTCCATTGAAAGGAGACATCCTCTAAATCCTGCTGATCAAATTATTTCCATTTAAATTCCTCAGCTTCCTGGAGGACGGCCTGCTGACAACCTCAGGCTCCTCGTGGCGGTGAACTGGCGATGGGAAGGCTGGGGCAAAGGAGCCCTGGGTGAGCAGAGAGGGCGTGCGGAGTGTGGGAAATGGCTGGTCTCCCCTATGGGGGATGACAATCACACCATTCCTTCTGTTTCTGATTCTCTTTCCCTCTCCCTCCCTCTCTGTATAAAATTAATAAAATATATTATTAAAAAAAAAAGAAGAAAAGAAAAAGAAAAAAGTGCTATCGCCCTACATCAGCTCCAGGGCATACAGGACAGGAAGCCGATCGAGATGCTTTTTCTTCCTCCAACATTCACTCCCGCACTGGCTCTCAGTGAGTAAATCACTTATCGGGGTGTTTACTCCCTCTACACATTTTATATTACTTGGAAAGGAACACTGCTCCAAGTTTTTTGAGGACCCATAAACGCAATTATATATATATATTTTAAAGACACTTTGGCGTGCGTTTTTAAAGAGAGTAAATAAACCACAGCAGTCTGAAATGTATTTCAATGTGATTTGGCCCATGTTTGATTCATGAAGTTTTGCAGTGGAGCGTTTAATGTGTTTCGGTAATGCCTTGATTTGCATATCTTTTATGGAGAACAGCCACTCACAGTCATGAGCCCTTCCTGAAGGTTCACCTTGTTTCTGAATACCGCGGATGCCCGCAGGCTAGGAAAATATCTTTGGGGGGCCCAGGAAAATCAGGCCAAGCTTCGGACGTCTTTGGGGAAGTGCAAGTTCATGGCTGCTCTCATTACTTCATTTATAAGGTCACACAACACGTGTCGATGAGAAGAATCTCATACGCGAAGGCACATACACAGTTATAACCTTGTAAGATGTAAACCAAAGATTGCTTATTTTGTGTGTTTTTTTCCTGCATTTTCCAGCAGCAAACACAATAACAAATGGTCAGAAATTCATATAGATTATGATTTCTGCTCAGTTATTCAATTAATAACATGAACAGCATGGGAAATATTGTGCAATTAAGATTAATAACTGAGCTGAGACCGGTTTGGCTCAGTGGATAGAGGGTCGGCTTGCAGACTGAAAGGTCCCAGGTTCGATTCCGGTTGGGGGCATGTACCTTGGTTGCGGGCACATCCCCAGTGGGGGGCGTGCAGGAGGCGGCTGATCGATGTCTCTCTCTCATCAATGTTTCTGACTTTCTATCTCTCTCCTTCCTCTGTAAAAAATCAATAAAATATATATTTTAAAAAAAGATTAATAACTGAGTATTCTAAGATTTAAAAATGTGGGTTAGCCTGGCTGGTGTGGCTCAGTGTCAATCTTTGAAACAGGAGGTCAAGGTTCAATTCCTGGTCAGGGCACATGTGCAGGAGGCGTGCAGGGGGCAGCCGATCAGTGATTCTCTCTCATCATTGGTGTTTCTCTCTCTCTCCTTCTCCCTTCCTTTCTGAAATCAATAAAAATATGTTTTTTTTTAAAGATAAATTAAAATAACAACAATAACAACAAAAACCTTCAGGTTGTTTCTAACTGATGCCATGCAAAGAGATGTTTTGCCACACTCTCTCTATTTGATTCAGATGATAACAAACAGAAAATGATTTTCAATCTTTTCAGGTACTTACAGTTATTTATGTTTGCAATCTGAGAGAATTTACTTTTATGTACTTAGAAACATAGTGCTTAGATGCAGATTACATAAGCGTAAATCCCCTTATGTGCTAAAATTCTTCCTGTTATCTTCAAAACATCCATTTCAAGTCACTGCTTCTACCTGCAGAATCCAGGTCAGTGGAGGATTGATTGAGAGCGACTCATTTGTCAACCTGTGCAGATATTATCAGTCAAAATTGCTGAAAAACAGCAAGGCTACATGCCTAGAGCCAGAAACAGTACTAAAAAGTCTAGGATTCTTATTTGTACACTCATATGTACCATGGTCTTCGCACATTTTATGCAGTGGCCAATTTAAGAGCAAATATAAGTTCAGTAATGAATGTTTCTGCTTAGAGTCCTTATTTTTAGTCTGATTTTATGCAACTCACATGATTATCTTGTATTCTGTAAGTCATTTCTATCTTAGGATTCTTGAATCTTTGCTAGTATACTACTGGAGAAAAAACTGAAATTAAAATATAAAATACTAAAATTTCTTTATATGTGTGTGTTATTGATTTTATTTAAAAAAGGAATAAAGAAATTTGGCTTTGCCATTACTTAACATATAGGTGAACATCAGCTCCTTCTTAAATGTTGTATGTCAAATGGAATAGACACAAAATGTTTTGGGGAAAAAAATGTCCTAATTGCTAAAGGACTCCTCTGGCCACAGAAAGTGAGTACATTTGGAATTCATTAAAATTTGAAAGTGGCCAAGCATTTAAAATAAATCCAGTTGCAATTTTCAAAAATTTCAGCTCCTTTCTTCCCTGCATCAGCCTTCGCAGAGATCGGTGCCTGGTTTCTGTATACATCCAAACAAATCTGGATTGCACTGCCTGTTTCTGGAAACAGGCAGATCTGCGGAGCATTTGATTAGTGCAGAAACACAATTAATTAAGCTGGTGGATTGGAAGCCAGTCATTGCAGGAATTTAATCCGGAGAGGCACAGCGGCCAAAAGTATCCGATCACACATTAGACAATGTTTAATTAATAGATGAAAGGTAAGCCAAGCAAATCATAAGCAGGACCCAGGTTTATATTTTGAATAGTTGGATATAATGCATGGCAGGAAAATGATTATGCTTATTTAAGAGGGAGTTACTCAATTTCAAGCTAACAAGCATTTACTAGTTTGGGTTAAAAATCATTCTATTGGATTCAACATCAACTTGGGTTTATATTCACTATTTACTTGGAGCATCATATAATACTATTTATGATATATGATAGAGGCTATTATTCATTGCAAAAGTATGCTGGCCTGGTATTTTGGGAATATATCTTAAAAAAATACTTTCTAAATGAAAATTACAGAGGGCATATTTATGGATATTTGAGAAGAGGCATGTACAATAGTATGGCCTTTCTCTTTCTGTCTTAGTGTGTAGATGATTCATATTTAACCAGTGGGTTCTATAGTTCCTTATATTAGTATCCTGTCTATTGCAGAGAACTGGAAAGTCCTAAAGATGAAAAACATACTGTACAAAAATATACTGCAAAAACAAATATATGCATCCTCTTTCTAATGACTAGGAAATGCTGTATTGTCAACTCTTTTTTTTAATATATATATTTTATTGATTTTTTACAGAGGAAGGAAGAGGGATAGAAAGTCAAAAACATCGATGAGAGAGAGACATCGACCAGCTGCCTCTTGAATGCCCGCTACTGGGGATGTGCCCACAACCGAGGTACATGCCCTTGACCAGAATCAAACCTGGGACCTTTCAGTCCACACGCCGACGTTCTATCCACTGAGCCAAACCAGTTTCAGCTTTTCAACTCTTTATACTAGGCAGATGGTGGTGTGCTCCACAATTAGTCAGCTCTATTACTAACACTTAAGGATTCTGACCAACCACAAATTCTTAAACCCTTAAAATGAGAGTATCCATGTTAAAAGCCAAGTATACATCACAATACTCATCATTTTTCATCACTGCCCTTTCTAGACTCCCCTCATTTCCAGCCAACATTTCCACAGGTATGCACATCTCTCTGCAGGTGTCACCAAACCTTCACCCGTGAGATGGCAGCCCCCAGTTACCTTGTCCTTACTAGGACATAGCTTTTATAATAGGCCATGTATTAAGAGGTCATTGTGTGAATCTTTTGAGTTTCAGACACATCCTTCTTCTATCCCATCTATTTATATAAAAGGCTAATATACTAAGTGTCTGACCATCCGACCAGTCGCTATGATGCACACTGACCACCAGTGGGCAGATGCTCAACGCAGGAGCTGCTATGACATGCAGAGACCATTTACAGAGAAATGGCACCACAGACCTGGCACCCACAAAGCAACACTCAGCTTCCTCCAAGTGGGACATAGGCCCATCACTACCTCGGAACAACAGCCCAACAAATCACAGCTGACACTGCCGAGAACCCATGGTGCAAAAGGTGGCCCACAGCCCTGCCCAGCCTGGAAACGGTCACTGTGGGTGCTGGATAATGACATCACATAGCAACGCCCGGCTTCCTCTCCCTAGCAACTAGCCTCTTTGGAGTTTCTTCAGCCCAGGAACATGACTTGCTGTATAGCCAGATGCAAACATTTTACACTTTAACCAAATGTCTGTGAAGCGTTTTCCTGTGCCTCATCTCATTTGATCCTCACAGAAGTCCTGGAGTAAGTAGATAGGAGACTCGGCAGAATCCTATTTTCTTTTCATTAGCCAGAAAACAGAGATTTAGAAAGCTTAGAAACTTGATCTGACTCAAAAGAAGTAAGAAACGGTGGACCTTGAAAATGACTTCAGGTTTTCTCACTGTGAAGAATATAGTCAAACACTGCTGCAGTTAAATATTTAATCCTTGGTGCTTCCTGCGTGATCTACAATAATAATCTGCTTCGTGTTGATATTTACTGCTGTGCTGCTGACAATTACCTGACAGTGAAGTCAGGGTGCTTCACTGGGCTGGAAAAAGTTTCGCTAAATCAGAAAATTAAGTAAATTTATTTGATTTATATATAAAAGTCTAAGTTAACTCACGCACACACAGTATATATATAAAGCTCTTGCTGGCACCAACCGCGCATGTGTGTTTTGATCTGTCATTGCCAATCATGACTTTGGTTGATATTATTTTATAGAGAAAGGGCGAATAGTGCTATTAAAATATTTCTTCTAATTAATTTCCTTTCATTGTGCACAAATTTGTGCACCAGCCTACAGTTATGTCATAAGAGCCCTAGTTTCTCATGATGATCACGTTCAAACCCTCTCCCCCCTCAATTAGGTAGCTGCTTTTTTTTTGCCTGCTTATCTCTCAGTATAAAGAACTCCAAACTAAAGGGTGAAAAATGTAGCTCTAAGTTTTTCAGAATTTTACTAAGGCCCTGATGGAAATGTACTATCTTGAAGACCATAACTTTAATCCTTCAGAACCCCAAAACCTGCAGAAAAGAATTACATAGTCTTCAAGTGGGTACCTTAACTAGACAGGGAGAGCTTCCTTTCACTCTCCTTGCCACCTGTTTTCTGGACCAGGAATGTAACATAGGCAAGTCATTGGTTCAAAGGATACAAAATGTCTTGAATAATAGTATCCCAGCCTTATAAAAAGTCATTCTCAAGAGAGTGCCTTAGCTGTAACTTAATAATTCATAATCTTCTAAAAAGGACCAGGTCCATGAGCGTGCATGATACATTTTGCCAAATACCTCAGGGGAAATTAATACCAATCTCCATCATCTCTTTCAGAAAACAGAAGCAAAGGAATACTTCTTTACACATTCTGTGAGGCCAGTGTTACCCTAACACAAACCAGAATCTCTCTGAAACAGAGACTCAAATGTCCTCAACAAAATATTAGAAAATTGAATCCAACAGTGCAGAAGAAGGATGATGTACCGTCACAAGATTTATTCCAAGTAAGCAAGTCAGGTCAACACTCAGAAATCAATCAATGTCATCTATCCTATAAGCATATTAAACCAACAAAAAAAAAATCATGGAACAATAGCAATTCAGAATTGGTCTCCACAAAAAGTGTTGATAAAAGTGCAATACACATTAGCTGTCAAAACTATTGGATAATTAGAGAAAGAGAAAAATTTTCTCAACTTGATAAAAAATTCTATTAAAAAACAAGTAGCTGATATCGCACTTGATAGTCAGAGATTGGATTCCTTCCTACTCAGGTCCTTGGCCACAAGAAGGGTGTCTTCCTTCACCACTCTGATTCAACATGACACCAGAAGTCACAGCTGGCGCAGTGAGACTATTAGAGAGTTTCTCACAAAGCTAAGCATCGCCTGTCCATAAGATCCAGCAGCCATACTCCTACATGTGTAGCTCACTGGTTTAAAGCAGTATGTCTACATAAAACCTTTCTTTAAATAAAAACGTTTACTTACAAAATTAAGCATATTATTTCAATGACTGAAAGGCACCATACTGTGGTATATTTTGCAAATAATATCATTAAAATCCATTAGTAAGTTATTATTTCAGAATATTGAGAGAGAAACTATATTAAGAATGAACTGAGAAACAAATAATTGACATTCTGCACAAATATATGGTAAACACTTCAAAACAAAAAGCTACAAGATAAACATTAGAACAGAATGGAAACTTTAGAGAGAGAAGGTCTTTGTGAGAAGCTGAGAAGTGAGAAGCTAGAAGCCTAATGAGATAAATATATGCCTAAACAGAAAAAATAACAATTTTTAATATATTTCATTGATTTTTTTACAAAGAAGGGAGAGGGATAGAGAGTTAGAAACATCGATGAGAGAGAAACATCCATCAGCTGCCTCCTGAATGCCCCGCACTGGGGATGTGCCCACAACCAAGGTCCATGCCCTTGACTGGAATCGAACCCGAGACCCTCAGTCCCCAGGCCAACGCTCTATCCACTGAGCCAAACCAGTTTGGCAGGAAAAAAAAATTAGGAAGAAGCACGGATGAATAGATAAGGAGAAAATTCCAGATAGGAACAAACCACACTTGTTTCTGAGAACCATGAGAATTTCTAACATTTCTCTCTCTGCCTCTGCTGTAGGCCTGTCCCTCAAACCCTGCAGACGAGCTAAGCTTTTCAGAATCCTTTCTTCTGCACCGAAGCTAGACTTGAATAGTGGCAAGGAGGTTGTGGGTGATGATGTTCAAAGAAGAGATGCCTTTCCTTTTACCGTTAAAAGAAAAAGAAAAAGAATAAAGAAAACAAAGAGAATTTTGACAGGTGAAGGTACACTTAGAGTTTCAGAGGTGGCATTTTTGAACATGAAATACAATGAAAAACGAGGTGGCTGTGTTTAATTGTTGACCATAGATACCCTACCCCATTTTGAAGATAAGAACGAATTAAAAAGTTGAGTCATATTTATTCCGAGTAAATATATAGCTTGACATATCATATGTTTATGGTCTTCTGATGATGATTCAAAATAATCAGAGTCTTGTTTATCTTTTACATAATCGGATCCACTTTTCAGAAATGCTTTTTTTGTCCTGACGGTTCTCCTGTACTTTCTTCAACATGTTTTAATGAACTTGGGGAGAGATTAAAAGTTTTTCATAAAACAAGTGCATCTTTTTCTGAGTGCCACCATCAATGCACCGCGCTCCTCAGCAAACGCTTTCAAGTCCAAGTACCCCAGAGGCAAAGCTCTAAAAAGGCAAGTGGGAACCAGAAAATCTGTTCTGCATCTAAATACTTTAATAATTCATTAACTTAGAATACTTTCATCCTTCCCTTTATCCTGTAATACAGTATTTATTTGGGAAAGACAGAGAAAGAAGCATTTTATATGAAGATAAAACTAATGTTTTAAAACAACTATCTGAAATATTTTTACCTAGGAATCACTTTTATAATGAACATGGACATTTCTAAAAGTTATTTTATATAAAAGAGCAAATGATTCATTTCTGTATCTTTAAAAAAGGAAATGAATGTTATTTGACAGATTAAATTGCCTGAGTCTTTTTTTCACATAATCTATTTTTATTAACATTCCACTCTTTAAAATGTTTATTAACAGCCACTTTGAGAAATGAAGAAAATTCGGTTTGGGAAGGAAATACATTGAACATTTTTATATATGCGATAAATTTCCTCATTTAGTTACATGCAAAGTTTGCCATAATTAACGAAAATAAGATGTAGAAACTTGTTTTGGATGTGAACATCCTTTGATACCGAACACACTTAAAAGAACTGTAGTGTATCAAACGCTCAGAAAATCAAAACACAGTCGCCCACTCTAAAATGCTCCATTTTAAAATCTTCTTAAACGTCTTCATTAGCAGCTAGATGCTTAAAAATTCGAGGTTGGAAATAACAGCAAAAATACCTAGTTCCTAAATGAAAACAACTCATCACGCAGTTATGATTTCTGTTTATTTAGGGCCTTTTTCTCCTCCAGCTGCTTTTAAAATCAATGTATAAAGTTCTTTAAGCAAGAATATGTGTAGTCACGTGAAAATAAATGGCCAGTTACTTCTTTCTCAGAGTCTGTCCTTCTTTTCATTTTAATCCAAAAGAATCATTCTCTATTGATATAGTGACCTACGTTGGGAATTATGGGAAACACCAAATTAAAGGAAACACCAAACAATGTTAAGAAAAGCAAGTCCATGGATAAAAGAAAGAGAGAGAAGATGGAGTGTGGATGGAGAAGGAGACCCTTGTCTCCCAGGTGCTGCTGGGGTGGATGCCTGAGACTTGAACTTGAACGGGAAAATGAGTGATTTTGTTGTCATGCAATTACACCACCGAGCAACCAGGTCCCAGCTGCCTCTGTCCCCCAGATAAAAGGTGTAGCTGGGGTGTCAGCGGAGCTCACATCAGAGACAGGTGCAGTTTCCTGCCCACGTCTACACAGTCCCAGTGCAGCATCCAGCGAGCTGTGGTCCCTCGCCCACTGTGTGAGCGCCCATATACCCTGTTCTAAAAGTCCTCACCGTTCTCCTCCAATGGGTCCTCTTGGATCACTGAATAAAGGCCACGGCTGTATTCCTGGTGCTAGGTCTAGTCAACAGATACATTTTGATCGGTTCACTGAGAATTTTAAAACATTTAGATTAGTTGCTGGGATTTGAACATGGAGGTCAAACACATCTGGATGTTGTGCCTCTCTTGAACGGTGAGAAGATTTGGCCACAGAGAATCCGCCTTTATGCAGGTTAACAATTAGCTGGAGGTGCCACATTTAAAGGAGCGCCTGCTTTTATTTACAACAGCCCCTACCTGGTTCCTCTTACCTCCTCTCTGCTTCTGCTGGGTCCTTGGAGATCTTCGAATTTATTATCCTTGGGCCACACCCTCTGTTCTCTACCTCCCCAAACACTACCCTCTCCCAAACACAGACACATCACTTAACTGCCGGTATAAACCGACTGGCCAACCCATCAGTACTTGATTGGGCTACATTTTGCCTTCAATCCTGTGGCCATTCTTCTTGGCATTGACTCCATGAGCTGCTGAAAGGTGATGCAGGAATCTGACACCGTGCCTGACAGACAGCACTGTCCAGTTCTGTGAGATTGGATGGTTCTAGAACCAGCTGCCTGATGGCTCTTTTAACTTTGTCCCACAAATGCTCAACTGGATGGAAATCTGGTGATGGTGGGGCCACCTAAGCCACGGAAAGTCTCCCTCATGTTCTGGAAACCACCCCTGCACAACACGAGCACCGTGGCCTGGCGCATTGTCTTGTGGGAAGAAGCCATCTCCATTGGATACACCATCAGCATGATAGAATGAACTTGATCAGCAATGATACTGAGGTATGTTTTGCTACTCAGACGTTGTTCCACATGAATTAAAGGGCCCAAATCATGCCAGGAAAACATGCCCCAAACCATCACACTGCCCCACCAGGTTGAAGGGTTGGACTCATGCATGTGGAGTGCATGCTTTCATGCTGTTTCTGTGAAATTCTCACTCTGCCATCTGCATGATGCAACTGGAAAGGGGATTCATTCGACCACATTACTTTTTTTTTCAATGCTCAACTGTCCAATCTTTGTGTTCCTGTGTGAATTGGAGACGTTTTATCTTGGTGACTGCAGACAGCAAAGGTGTTCGAACAGGCCTTCGGCTTCCATATCCCACATGATGCAGTGTGTGGCTAATTTGCCTACAAACATTAGGTGGTCGTAATAATCTGGCCACTCAGTGTATTTCTACTCCTGGTTTGTTCATCAAATAATCCAAGCAAAATTATAACTTTTTAATTATTTCTTTTGTTTTTCTATTAAATAAAGTTTTAGGCTGTATATCTCATGTTTTGATTTGCAACAACTTACACATAGCTCCAAGACCTTTTAATAACATGAAATATCAACACATATACGTCAGGAATAATTTACGACACAGACTGGTTACGTTTTATAATTTAAGGTCAGTGTACTTTATTTAACATCTGACTTTCAGTTGAACTTAGTTCTGGGGAGGTGACAGTTGGCAAGAGCAGAAAGGTCATCTTTTTCAGAGATGGTAGAATGACCATCACCTTGAATGACAAACTGCATACATGGTTTCAGAGAACATTTCACAGTAGGAAACCAGGAAGCCTCAGAATAGGTTTTTGAGATAAATTTCTCAAAAACCCTCAAAAAAAAAAAAAAAGGTAATGGCTTAGTATCTTCCAAAATGACTTTGAAAATGTCAGTAGCAACTTCCCCTGAAAAGTCCTTACAGTTTTATGCCTCTGACTTTATCTCCTCACCTTCCGACTTCTTACAATAAAGATGTGAACTATCAACTTAAGAATGTTACACTAAATGCTATGATGCTTTAACATATTAAAGATATCTCTGTGGGGTAGATTATCCAGCTGGGCTAGTAAGAGAAATCTCCTTAGGAAGTGAAAGCTATGAAATTTTTCTCCACACTTAAATTGGTCAAAAAAAAATTTAAAAACTACCATATTTTCTGGCGTTTAAAAGGACTTTTTAACCCAGGAAAATCTTCTCAAAAGTGGGGGTCATCTTATATGCCAAGTGTCATCTTATAGGGTGAGTACAGTGGTACCTTGAGATACGAGTCCCCTAACCTACGAGATTTTTGAGATACGAGCCGTCGAGTGAGCGATTTTTGCTTTGAAATACGAGCAACATTTGAGATACGAGTCATCGCGCGGATCGGCCAATTGCACATGACCCACCAGTTTACCGCGACTCGAGCATCTCATAGTTTCCCACGCCTCAAGGTTACGGAAAGAATTAAACTCGTATCTCGAGGTACCACTGTACTGGGAGTATAACCATGATTCAACTCTTGCTGTAAGGAAGTTATATATATTTACTTATTTGATTTTGAATTTTAGCCCATTTCAAAGAATTGAAACACTAAAAAAATAATCATGAAACTACTTCAAGGCATCTAATTTGTCTTTTTTTTTTTTTTTTAAGAGAAAGAAACAGAATAGAAGGTGGTTAAAGGTGTCGAGACAAACTGCTTAGTTCAAAATCTGGATCCTCCACAGGCTAACTCTGGAATGTTCCTCAAACCCTCTGTACTTCAGCTTTTCATCTGTAAAATTTGCGCAAAAATAGCTCCAAACTCCTTAGACATAGATTGGATAAGTAGAATATGCAAACTAATGAGATTAATGCAAGCACTATCAGTAATAACTAATCATTAGCTGGTATTATTCACAATAACTTTAATGAGCTTAACTGAGTCCAAATAGTACAGTAGTTATATACGATGTTCATAAAGTCTTCATGCTGTTTTTTTAATAAACTTTATTTCTGTGTATTATGTAATGATCTGCAAAATGCAACAGAGAAAGAATCTACTCAAATGCAAATAAGTTAATGATGTATTTCTCCTAATTATGCTTATTTCTCCACATAACACGTTCACTTTATAATAAATTGGTATACTAAAAGGTATGAGGGATCATAAAGGACATTTTAAAGTTTAAATTTCTGATTGAGTGAAATCTCATCATCTTGTCCGAGTGTCATTTCAGTGCAGGGAGTGGAGAGAGGGAGGAGAAAAATGGATAAAAATGGCATTTTGTAGGTCATATTCCCTTGAAACAGAATAAATTGTACAAGATGCTAATAACACACTCTATAACACAGAAACTACATAACACTATACATATCTACAGTTAGCAGTAAAAGTTTTTTATTAGAATTAGAATATAAACATTGGATACATTTTATTATTTGAGTTGTGATCTCCTGCAGACACATTGCAGTATGGGTATGTGAGTATGATTTAAAACACCCCCAAAGGGCAGATCATTCGTCTTATGGATATTATTCTCCCTTGTAATTTTAAATGTTTATCTTTATGTCGCATGAATATTTACATTATACGATAGCAACTATATTTACAGGAAATGGAAGCCTTTTCTAAATAAAATAAAGACATTTGCATGGGATTCTTTTAGCAAACAAAATGATTGCCTGTCAGTTATTTCTTTCTGAAGAGAGTGTTGCAAATAAATCCCAAATAGCCGTTACTGATTCAGCAGAAGAGAGCAGACCAGGGCGCTACAATATAGTTTGCGGGACAATCACTCATGATTGAGTAGGATTTTCTAGACAATGTGCTCATCTCAGTGGTGCATTAAAGCAATCCATCGGACTGTAATACAATAAACAGACTGAGCCCTGTTAAAATCTTCCAACTTCTTATCCTCCCCAGAAAATGACAGGCACAATTTTGAGACAATTGGGAGCTAAACATAAGTAATCAGAGATTTCTTTCCAAACTATGGCTAAATCATTGCTTCATTCAAAAAGGGTGTGTGTGTGTTCTATAAATCTGGCACAATTCTAGATGCAGGGAATACAATAGTGAATTGAACAAAATTCCTGCGCTCGAGGAGCATACATGAGATGAGGCAGGTAAATATGTAGCCAAGGTCCCTGTGATAAACGTTGGTGAGTGGTTAGGGAAGGGTCTGTGGAGTGGCAGGGGAGCAAACAAACCCATTCTCAGGATGTCAGGAAACAGGCCCGAATTTTGAAGAAAGACATTGAAGAAAGATAAGAGAGTGTGGGGCAGAGAGAACAGGGTATATACCAGTCCCTACATGGATAAAGTAATGCCAGTGACAACAGCACAAGAAATAGAGTTAAGGAGGAGAGAAGTAGGTAGATTTGAGAAATATATGGGTTTTAAATATTTACTTAATATCCTATATAATAAAAGGCTAATATGCAAAATCAACCGAACGGTGGAACAACTGGTTGCAATGAGGCACACTGACCATCAGGGGGCAGACACTCAATGCAGTGCCCTCCCACAGCGGGGAGCGATGCTGAGCCAGAAGATGGGCTCACCAGAAGGCTCACAACTGGTGAGCGCAGCGGCTGTGGCAGGAGCCTCTCCTTGCTTCTGTGGTGGTGCTGAAGGCCCCTTGGGGGATGTCCGCCTGCTGGCTTTGGCTTGCTCGCCAGCCCAAGCTGGCAGGTGGACATCCCCCAAAGGGTCCTGAACTGCAAGAGGGCACAGGACAGGCTGAAGGAAATTCCCGCATGCACAAATGTCATGCACCGGGTCTCTAGTTAAGAATAAGTATACAGTGGTACCTCGTTATACGACTTTAACTCGTTCTGTAACCTTGAGGCGTGGGAAACTAGGAGACGCTTGAGTCGTGGTAAACTGGTGGGTCGTGTGCAGATGGCCGATACGCACGATGACTCCTATCTCAACTGTTGCTCATATTTCAAAGCAAAAATCGCTGACTCTACGGCTCGTATCTCAAAAATCTTGTATGTTAGGGCACTCGTATCTCGAGGTACCACTGTATCTTGAAGGGAATTGCTCAGGCTTGATTGAGAATGAGAATAACTGTGAGAGAGAGAAGAAATGCCAGCATTGGGGCATGTTGAAGAAGGTTCTCTTTGGCATAACAGAGGGACAATGACGGTAAGTAAGCATGAGCAAACAAAGATGCTCTCTACCTTGCTATACTTCTTTCGGGATTTGATGTATGACACCTACATCAGGCTTCTGCTTAGCTGTTGAATGACAAACATTTGTGATACAGTGGTACCTTGAGATACGAGATTTTTGAGATACGAGCTGTTGAGCGAGCGATTTTTGCTTTGAAATACGAGCAACATTTGAGATACGAGTAATCGCGTGGATCAGCTGGCTGCACAGGACCCACCAGTTTACCTCGACTCGAGCGTCTCATAGTTTCCCAAGCCTCAAGGTTACGGAACGAATTAAACTCGTATCTCAAGGTACCACTGTATAAGGTACTTTTCAATCCTAAGAAGTGAGGATTCTCTGAGATAGAAAATAAACTTCTAAGATAGCATGGCGGAATACTGGAAAGAGCTCTGAAATATTTGCATAATAAGCTTAATCTAATCAAGATTCTAATATGATAATTGTGTGCGTCAAAGCACGTTAGTTAGTTGCCACATGCCTCAGTCCACACATTGTAAACGTAGGAGGTGGACTGGATGGTTTTTGGTACCTCACCTGAGTCCAGCATCCTTTTTTTATTTTTCATTTTTTACGAACTTATGAAAGTGGTCATCTTCCCTACTGGAAATGCTCCTTTGTTGTCATTTATATATGAAAATGTTTTCCCTCCTTTATATTCAATTTGAGCCAACAGATGTTTGATTAGATTCAAAGGAACAAGGCCTGAACCCTATGTGCATTTTAATACCACCTTCCACAGCTTTCATTTGTGTTCAGTGAGTTTCACTTAGAGTTATTATGTGGGAATGATGAAATATAGATTAATGGTTGCATTTTTATGCTTTTGATGTGTTGTTTAATGAGGTATGTGCTGTTTTATATCTTACATCAAAGAGACATCTGCTAGAAACCTTCTTATCATACACATCAAGTGATTTTTAACTAATAAGCATAATCATCTGAATAATGGAATATCGTTATCTTTTTTAAAATTTATGTTTTTTTTTATTTTTCAATCACAGTGTACATATACTATTATATTAACTTCTGTATACCCAGTGATTGGACATAATAGAACTTACTAAGTAATCACCAAATAAATCCAGTACCCATTTGATATCAAATAGAGTTATGGAAATATTTTTTACCATATTCCCTATGCTGCACTTTCCACCCCTTAACTACCAATTTGTACTTCTTAATCCTCCTCCCCCAAAAGTTTTTGTGCTGTTGAATTTACTTATAAATTTTGTTCAAATTTTAAACCATAGTTTTTCATTTTCAACTTTACGCACACTTATTACTGGGCTTGCCTTTCCCAAAATAAATGTATCAATAGAGAAAAAAATTTTAAAAATACAAACATTTAACACTCCTAAAGGTCACAGAATGATCCCTTTCATTTCCAAGTGTAAAATGACAGTAAAATATCATTTGGTGTTAGTATGATAAATAAACGGCTTTGTTTAAAGTGTAAGAACCACAAAATAATCCTATAAAAGTAGTTTGCTCTTATATTTTTTAAAAACTTAATTGGTGTTTATAAAACTAGCTTACAGACTTCATGAATGGAAATATTGCCTTACCCGATTTGTCTCTGTCTATAAGATTGTTGGCCTGCAGACTGAAGGGTCCTGGGTTTGATTCCAGTTCAGGGCATATGCCCAGGTTATGGGTTCCATCCCCAATAGAGGCAGACAATTAATTATTCTCTCTCATCATTGATGTTTCTCTATGTCTCTCCCTGTCCCTTCCTGATTTCAGACAGAAAGGGAGAGGGAGAGACACAGAGAAACGTCTAATATAAATTTTCTTTTAAAAAAATAAATATTAGATCAGATCAGAGATTTTCCAGAAAAATAATAATCATTTCAGTGACCGAGAACACAACAACGATTCACATCTCGGTCCTTCCTTAATGCGCTTTCTGGCCTTGCTCGGACCCTAGCGGCTCTGGACCTCTCTGTCCTTTTCTTTGCAGTGAAAGATGCTGAGCAAAAGGAGCTCGCAGTCACTTCACAATAACAAAGATTTGATTGTTTCATAGTAGACTCCACTGTTTACTCATGGCTAGAATAGTTTTGAAGTTATAGCTTCAAAAATATAAATGTATACTAGCTCTTATTTTCCGGCGTTTTAAAAACTTTGCAAAGCCTGCTCTGTACCACTCACACTTCTACTACAGAAAACCACATGTAAATAGCATATCTTTAACTCCAACTAAGCACATACATGAACCTCACTGTTCATTCACACGTGCTCTTTAGTGTGAAAGAGTCCTATCAATTGCCTGTAGCATGCTGTATTGCTTTAACTTGGTTGATCTTTTTTCTGTCTGGGCATTGCAGAGAAGTTACCAAGTCTCCGATGACATTTAAATTACAATTTCACTGGGTCTTGTTTCTACGTATTTTTAGAAAAGCCTTTGAGAGTCCAAGGGATAACAGCTTAATCTTCCTTCTGTTTGACCTTGGTTCCCTAACTCAGAAGAACATACATGTCATCCATCTCAATTCATAAATTCTCTGCCCTTTATCTTATTTCTTATGTCACAAATTGCTTCTTATACTTTTAGCGCTGAAAAATGACTTCAGAAGAAGAGAAAGATTAGGTTTTGAAACTAAGGATGGGGCAAAAACTCACTTTCAAACAAAAAAAAATGAAATTTCCTCATAAATGTCAGGGAATAACTGAGAGGTTCATGTAATAAAAGTGTTTTTGTTAGAGAGGAATATAAAAAGACAACAAACAGTCGTTGAAGTTTTTTTTTTTAGAAATGGAGATAATTATTATTAGAATAGATCACTGAATTTTTAAATAGCATCTGTGTATGGCTTCATTAAAGAAAATCAATCCCAAACGTGTGTGCATGTCTGTGAGTTGTGTGTGTATGTCACGTTTTAAAGGCATTTCACTTTCAAATGCTAAATAAAAGTCATTTAAAAAATTATTTATACTCTTGCAATCTTCATAAAATATTTTTAAGCCTCAGATGAGAATATATTTATTGATTTGAGAGAGAGAGGAAGGGAGACAGATAAAACCATCAATGTGAAAGTGAAACATTGTTTAGCTGTCTCCCTTACATGCCACAACCAGGGACTGAACCCACAACCTAGGTATGTGCCCTGATCAGGAATTGAACCAGCAACCTTTTGTCTGTTTTTGTTTGTTTGTTACTGGAAACACTCTAACCAACTGAGCAACCAGCCAGGGCATGATATGTTCTTGAGTGAAATAATCTGGCCTGAATAAGAAGAAGCTTCTAGATTTAATTACGGAAAATACATGGGGCAGAAGGATAACTTTCAACAGCATTCCAGGTAAACAATCCAAACAATTCATAATTTTATATATATATTTGAGGCCCAGAGAATGAAATTTGTGCACAGAGATGGGGTGTGTGTCCCTCAGCCCAGCCTGCACACTCTCCAATATGGGATCCCTCCCTCAGCTGCCTGCCAGCCTGATCACCCCCTAACTATTCCCCTGCCAGCCTGATAGACACCTAACTGCTTCCCTGCAGGCCTGATTCCCCTCAACTGTCCTCCCCTGCAGGCCATCTTGTGGGGGCCATCTTGTGCCCACATGGGAGAGGCCATCTTTGGCCACATGGGAGTGGACATCTTGTGTGTTGGGGTGATGGTCAATTTGCATATTACCTCTTTATTATATAGGAAATATATATATATATATATATGTATATATATACACACATACACACACACACAAATATATATATATATATATATATGAAAATTGAAAAATTCAATTAATATTTAATTAATAATCCTAAGAAATTACTGATATTATTTAAGGAAAATTACCTGTAAGGCTGATATGTGATATGTTTATTGGTAGCCAATTTAGAACCAGTCATGTGTGTATTGGTATACTGCCCAACAGACTACACACAAAATAAACTTTTGTTATGTTTTAATTAATATTTTAATATATAGACTAGACTAGCAGTAAACAGTTCAAGATATTTTGCAAGTCCATGACATTTAAGAAAAATCATATTCAGTCCAAAAGTCATGTCACATTAATTTATTCAAATTTGCATGCTACATCAAAATAGTTTAATTTCTGTCTCAGCCTTTCTTCTTTACGGTGAAGGTCAAAGGTTTAAATTTATACGCTCCTCTTTCTGTTTGAATTTCCACGGAGCCCTAATTGAAATTTGACATATATGCCTATTAGTGGGAATTATTCCTTTTCCATGCTTCATTAACAATGTACTTTACTATATACAACGATAATGCTCCTAATAAAAGTCTCCTATGCCATGCGGATTACACGGAAACATGATGGATGATCTCAAATGTAATGTGGAATTTATATTAGAAAATTTCATATGCCACCATTGAGCCTGTGACTAGAATTTAAAGACATAGTAAAAAAAAAAAAAAAGCAAAAGCAGTTTTCCTTGTATAAAAAAAGGAACAAAATGTGGAGAAACAATTAGCTTTGCCTTGGGTAGGTACCAATTAGAATTAAATAGAACACTCAGGACTTGAGGTGAAAACATTTTATTCTAAGAATGCTTTATTTTTATAAGTTATAAATAGTTTCTGTGTGTACAGGTTTCTTTATTATGACTTTCTATTGAGCACAAGCCCTGTGCTTTGCCATGCTCCGGCTATTCAGTCGCATTCTTCTAAGTGCCTCTAACGACACAGCTCCGGACTGACTCTCTACAGTTTCCTCTGCACCCGGGGTGTCTTTCTTTCTCACCAAAGGCTCCCCGGCTTTGCTTCAGTGGGGTGTGCCTTGCTGTGGGTTGTAGCCATCCATAATGCCCAAGGAGCATGAGCCAACTGGCAGAGGAACTGATCCCAGTGGTCGGTTCGAAGGAAAACATGAAAAATACATGTGTTGAGATTTTGTAGAAACTTCTTTAGTCTTCTAAAACAAACAAATGAACAAACTGGAACCACTGAAAAATGCTCTCTGGTAGGTGTGATGTCAGACTATGGGATCCCTGTGAGTGTTGAAGGCATTTTTGGAATCCAAGGGTGGACCTGATGTTGGAGAGGGTGAAGTTGTGAGAATTTTAAGAAAAAATGGACACCCGACCTGGACTAAATAAATATGAAACAGGTATACAGGTTAATAATGGCGGATTTTGTAATCAAAGGAAACACAATAATTTCAAGAGAAACATCACAAGGACTTTATTCAAAGTAATGTCCATGGCTAGCTACACATTTCCCCAACTTTCAGGTCATTTGTGGGCACCATCCCAATAGAACTTGTCTTGCTTTGAGGCAAACCATTCAGAGACCCAATTTCCACTTCTTCGATTATTTTGAAGTGGTGCTCAGAAAGTGCGTGTGTCATCGATCAGAACAGGTGGCCATCTGAAGGAGCAAGAGCTGGTGAATAGAGCAGATGGGTTAACATTTCCCAGGCAAAACCTTTTAACATGTCTGTAACTGGTGTTGACGTGTGTGATGGTGCGTCATCATGAAGCAAAAGTACTTTGCCGTGTCTTCTGGCCCCTTCCGGTCCTTTCATCATCAAAGCGTGATTTAAATTGACTATCTGTTGTTCATAGTGATCAGTATTAACAGTTTCACCTGGTTTTAGAAGCTCATAACACACCACACCTTCCTGATCCCACCAAACGCAGAGCACTGTCTTCTTTCCGAAGCGATTTGGCCTTGCAGTCCATGTTGATGGTTGACCTGGATCAGCCCATGATTTTGTGCATTTGGGATTCTCAAAATAAATCCACTTTTCTTTGCCAGTCATAATTTGATGCAAAAAAGACATTCTTTCATGCCATTGAGGCGACATTTTACTGATGACTTTTTGGTTTTCCATTTGCCTTTCATTCAGTTGATGTGGCACCCATTTTCCTTCTCTTTAATGGCAAGTCAGGCTTGACAGAGCAGATCCGTCACAAACGAAGCAGATCAGAAACGGGACAAGTGTTAAGAGCAGAGATCACGGTCAGAGTCCTAGGAGAAGCCCAGTTTATCTAACAAAGATGATACCTGAGGTTTGTCACTTCTTTATGACTTATGGCTCAGCGCAAGCACCGAGGAGGCCAGGAGAAGATGAACGCACTGCAGAGAGAGGAAATGATCCCATTCCATGTGCTATTCCATTTGCAGTAACAGCAAGCGCGCGCTCTTCGGATTTATTTTCAAAGACACCCACCGTGGAACCACGCACTTTAAGAGCATTTTATTTTATTTTTTGCGTGTCTCGCCGGCTTTCTAAAAGACAGCAAAGCCCATTTCAATGCTGTGCATTTGAGAGGGGAGAAACGAGGCATTAGAGGAACTGACATTCATCAGTTGGAAAATATTGACTTGGAGGCAGGGAGCCTGCGATCCTTGCTGCTAGCCCGAACATTTCCATCTCCGAGAGGTGCATGACTTTCGAGTCTCCTCCGTGCGAGGCCCCCCGTGTGATGGGAGGGTTTATTTCTGGCTTCCCAGCCGCCGCTAATGAACGGCACCACTGTGCGCTCCGAAAAACACCTCATCGGTCCCCAGCTGCTGCCTCCAGATGTTGTCAGCGGACGCAAAGGTCATCGCTTCACCCACGCGGGGATGGATTGGACTGAAAATACGATGACTATTAGCACCAAGTTTTCAAATAGCCGCAGACAGAGGCAGCCAGAACTGGTAGGATGTATACACGAATATGCTTCTCCAAGCGCTTCCTGCTTTTATAAATCTAAAGGCAAACATATAGTATAGGCCGGAGGGTTTATAAATAAGATGGGGAGGGACACAATTGTTTTTTTCTGTTTCGAAGGGAAAAGGCAGGAGGTGCCTTTTAAGCAAACCCTCAAAAATTAAAAGGACCTATTATCTGTGCAGAACGGTGACAGATTGTCAGATGAAGGAAAAACAAAAAACTCAGCCAAAGGTGGCTGCTTTTGAAATGGGAAAACAAAACATCAGTAGGTTCGCTTCTGCTGGGAAGAGATTTTCTGTGCACTTTGCAAATCTGCTAGAGAGAGGCCCTGTGAGGACCGGCTAGTGAGGCTCAGTGGTTGGGCCTTCACCCAGGAGCCAGGAGGTTGCGGTTTGATTCCTGGCCAGAGCACATGTGGGGTTGTGGGCTCCGTCCCTAGTAAGGGGTGTGCAGGAGGCAGCCAATCAATGATTCTCTATATCTCTCTCTTTCTCTATTTCTCACTCTCTCTCTCTCCCTTCCTCTCTCTGAGATCAATAAAAATATACTACAGCCGAAACCGGTTTGGCTCAGTGGATAGAGCGTCAGCTTGCGGACTGAAAGGTCCCAGGTTGGATTCCGGTCAAGGGCACATACCTTGGTGGTGGGCACATCCCCAGTAGGGGGTGTGCAGGAGGCAGCTGATTGATATTTCTTTCTCATCGATGTTTCTAATTCTCTATCCTTCTCCCTTCCTCTCTGTAAAAAATAAATAAAATATATATTTTTAAAAAGAGTTCCATTGCCTTGGTCATAAGGAGTGTCATCATGTGACTGAGTAAAGGTCTTTGTGGCCATCGACCCATCTTCCTGTGAAATGGTGTTTATCACGCCTCGCTCCCACAGGCGTGACTGTCTGGCATGAATTCTGTCTCCTCGGCGCACCATCAAGATACCACTACATCCTTTTCTGCCGGGAATGTGGCTTTGGGGAGACAATTAGTCAGAGACTAGCTTTCACTTCTGTCCTATAAATCGCTTCTTTCCATCTTTTTTAGTTAATTAGCTACTAATTCTACTAATTCTTTTTATAGTTAATTGGCTACGAAGGGAGCTAATGAACTATAGACCATTCTCTAACATAAAAGAAACGTAAAGAACAAAACAACAGAACAGGTTAGTCTTGGGGTGTAATCACTCCTACGTACATTAAAAATCCATTGACAGCCAGTGTCTCAGCACAGTTATTATTTTTTTTCTTTTTTGACACCTTTCTCTCATTCTTTCTTGTTAGCTATGGTGCGTATTTCTATGTTATCATTCCCAGTGTCCTTTTAAACTTACTTATTATAGTCCATCTAGTATGGTGAAATATGTTATTTTTCATTTTCTTATACGAATACGTTTGAAGAATTAAAATGCGTAGTGGATTTTAAGTATTATATTTATTTGGATATTTTTGTATTTTTATGATCATGCTGGCTAATGGTTAACAAGTTTTATTGACCTTTAAAAAAATCTTTTCTTTCCATTGATTCATTTTATTGCTTTTGTTGTCTATTTCACTTATCTTCACACTGATCGCCATGATTTTGTTTCCTCTGTTTGCAGTCTATTTGACCTTCTCTTTCGATTTTTGCAAAGAAGACCCTGGGGGCTGGATGTGTGACTTTTCATGTCTTACTACAGGTGTTTAGTGCTATGAATTTCCACCAGTTACTGCTGAGGGTCATACTTCCTTTTCCATGTTAACATATGAATGTTGGGAACATGGGCTTGGTACCTGGGCTGCCCAGACTGTGTTAGTTCTGAGTCAGATTCACTGGACTGATTTTTCTTCTCATTCTGGGGTGTGTTTTCTTGTTTCTTTGCATAACTTGCAATTCCCCCCCAGTGTCAACCGTGGGAGTTCCAGCTTCCTTGGGGTAGGGGAGTTCTCTCTCCCTATAAATAGTTGGAAGGAGAAGGTCCACTTTGAATAAATCCTAAATTGCTGACCTTGAATGTGAACCGCACTGCGTCTCCTGCTCGTATGTAAAATTATCTGCCTGGACTGGATCTGTGTTGTACAAATGGAGCAATGTATGTGGCTTTATTCCTTTCTTGTTTTAAAGTGTAAGCTAATCTCGGCTCTTTAAAATGACTGGGAAAAGTATACACAGGAAGTCAATTATCCAATAACTGCAGTTTTTATGTGTGAACTCCTCTGTGCACATAGTTGCCCACTGTAATTTATTAACTAAAGTGCAGCATGAATGGCAGGAGAGAAAAAGAAACATACACACACACACACACACACACACACACACACACGTGCGTGCGCACAATTCAACAAACAGTTATCTACAGTGCAATAATGTTAATTTATTAACCCGGCTTTCTGAAGGTTAAATGAGATTGTCCTTAGCATAAAAAAAAATTACTGTCCTTTAACAATACACAAACACAGGGTGAGAGTGCACAGGACTTCCTCCATCCTCCCTCTTTCTAAACTCCTGTCTGATCAGTTCTTGAGACTGTAAGATTTTGGTTTTCTTTCTTTTTTTAAAAAAAATAAATATCTTATTGATTTGTTACAGAGAGGAAGGGAAAGGGATAGAGAGCTAGAAACATCGATGAGAGAGAGACATCGATCAGCTGCCTCTTGCATGCCCCCTACTGGGGATGTGCCCACAACCAAGGTACATGCCCTTGCCCACAACCAAGGTACATGCCCTTGACCGGAATCGAACCTGGGACCTTTCAGTCCGCAGACCGACGCTCTATCCACTGAGCCACACCGGTTTTGGCAGACTTTGGTTTTCTAAGTGATGGTTAAGCATTTCAGCTCCAGTAGAAAAATTAATTTTAAGATGTGTCTGTTAACATTTCACGGTGACTACAGGCCTGAAAGCTGTGGAACACCAGCTATCAAAGGGTCACTAACGGGAGTGTAGGACACGGTGAATTTAATTTCTATACAGCGACACCAAATCTGTCTCTTAATTAACGGATGGATACAGAACTATTTCAACCTTTGTCACACGAGCATTATTCACCCTGCTACTTGAAGGTTCAGGGCTATTTCCGGCCTCAATCCCATGTACAAAGGACACTCATCATCCACCTTTTTACTAAAGAAGAAAACGGCCTGTTCGTTCTTGCCACCTGCCTTTGAGAGGTTCAGCTCCCAGAGAGACACGGGGTTCAGACAGTTCCTGCCTCGCCTGCAGAGTCTCACCCACTGGCATCCATTCGCTGCTCCCGCCCAAATATCGCATCAGTGAACAATAACACTGAAAGCCCTTATCTACCGAAGACACGGTGTCCTTCTAACAGAGTCAGGAATTAGAGCTGATTTAAATTAAATGAGAAAAAACGTTTTGTGACTGCCAATGCGATGTAGCTTGAAGTGTGGGTGTAGAACAGAAAGTACTGTCTAGGTTAGCTGCGCAACTTTTTTTTATTCTTATGATAAAAATAAGAATTCTAGCCCTAGCCAGTTTGGCTCAATGGATAGAGCATTGGCCTGTGGACCGAAGGGTCCTGGGTTCAATTCCGGTCAAGGGCATATGCCAGGGGTGTAGGCTTGGAATGGCAAAAGAACCCCACAAAGCATATGATTTCTTTTGATACTGAACATTGTCAGAAATGCTGTCCATTGATGGTAACGAGCTCGCTCCTGTTTAATTGCCTGTTCACTGTTTTCAAAGCACTGTAACAGAGAAATCGCCAAGAGGTTAGGTGGTTTTAAGAGGAGGAAGGAAGGAAGGGAAGAAGGCAAGGAGAAAGGAAAGAAGTAGAAAAGGAAGAAGAAATAAAGAGGGGGGAAAGGGAAGGAAGGGCTGAGGACAAACTTGACAGAAATTCAGCTTTCCGGTCCAGAATGCGAGCTAGCCACTACACCCTGGGGTCTAAGCTCAGACTTCATACCTGCCTCCAAAGACCTGCCACAACCCAAAGCAACACTAACAGTGACAACCTCCGAGACTGCTGCAGGAAGTGCCCACCAACATCCCAGTCAGCATCCTCCCACCCAGGCAAAGAAAAGATGTTCTTTCTCCTGCTATTCCCCGCCTTGGACTCCAAGGCCTTTCTTCCCAGCTTTTTCTGGACAGAATGAAGACAGGAGCACGGGGTATTATTCCATGCTTTCCTCAGGAAAACAATGAAGAAGGGCCATACCCTGTTTCCCCAAAAATAAGACAGTGTCTTCTATGAATGTTTGCTCCCAAAGAGGTGCTGGGTCTTACATTCAGGGGATGTCTTATTTTTCCATGAAGAAGAAGATGGTACACATTTCTTGTTGAACAAAAAAAAAAGGAAATGTATGACCTGTCTATGGTCCGGTAGTCGTTGTCATCACCAACCAGCTCCCTGATGGGCCGCAGCGCAGCCGGAGCTGTTCAGGCCGGGCGAGGTCTCTTTACATCAGGAGTCAGACGCCTGATGGTAGCTTCGGGGGCCTTCTATTCCAGGGAGGCCTTCTGTTCGGGGGAGGCCTGATGATCGGGGAGGTCTGATTTTCAAAGGGGGGGGGGATGCCTTCTATGACAGTGAGAGGCAAAACGGGAGGTAGGTCTTATTTTCGGGGAATGCCTTACTTTCGGGGAAGCAGGGTAGGGGCATCGGCAATGAGTGACTGCAAAGGGTAACGGCCAGGCAGAGGCGGCCCCGCAATGGAAGGCCCCCCGTTTCCCCGCAGCAAAGCAGCGGAGAGAAAGGACACTCGGCTGCAATCACATCTCCAGCGTCTGGCCCAGGTTTGAGCATGATTAGGAGATTTCACGCCTTGTGTCCTAAAGACCAGGCAATCAGGAAAATAATTCCGCATGCCGGATGATAATGAATGTCACCGCATTCATCCACGTAAAGGCACAGGCCGCAGTTACTTTTGGGCTTCTCCAACGCCTCATGCATTTACTATTTCTCCCTTCATAAAATAGATTGTGTGCATTTTTTTTTCTGAAGAACACAAAGTGAGATAATGGCTTCCGAAAATCCTCTTTTAGTATAAAAATCATCTTAATTTATGAATTTCAAAGATAAAACTCGCATGATCGTTGGAGAAGAATCTTTCTGAAGCTGGTACAATGATATGCAAATGAAGAAATACATTAGTGCCAGCGTGGGGGAAGCCAAGATGAAGAACAGTAAGCACTGTAATGGCATATAAGGATCGCAAATGTCAAGGTCCTTAAATTAATGCAGAAAATAATAAATGCTTGGGAATGAAGATGGAAGGATATAAAATCAAACCCTGATAGATCTCATCAAGTAACAAATGAGAGCAAGCACAATAACTTGCTTCTACCATGACAAATCACAGGATGTATCCCTTCAACAAAAACAAAAACGAATGTCGGTACTATCTGTACATGCTCGTGCATTTGTATTTTTCTCAGCCACTTAAGGCAGATATAGAAGTGGTTGTGTACTGTGGCATCATGGACATAAAAATGATAGGTTTTGTGAGATAGAACTGACTTGGAAAAAAAATGAAAATGAAAATGTATTGTTATTTGAATGTAAAATGATCGAATCTATTTACAAGAGCACAAGAAGGCATCATAACTATTTTGTGTCTCCTGTAAGACATTTGGAAACAACTACAGAAATGGCTAAACAAGACAAAAGGAAGATACAGGGTGAAAGATGAGTTGCAAGTTCTCAAGTGGGTATTGGAGAGGATCCTGCAGGTTGTTTAGCTTATTCAAGCTAAAGATAACAAATAGATGCGGCAGCTTAGGAAACAGTCATGGGTTAGCATAAGGAAATGTAGAAATATAGGGAAGGCCGGGAGAGTATTCTAGCGTGGCCTTCCAGTGCAGCGGATGGTTTCTTAACAAACACAACAAGCGCCGAAACCAGTGTGGCTCAGTAGATAGAGCGTCGGCTTGTGGACTGAAAGGTCCCGGGTTCGATTCTGCTGAAGGGCATGTACCTTGGTTGCAGGCACATCCCCAGTGGGGGGTGTGCAGGAGGCTGCTGATTGATGTTTCTCTCTCATCAATGTTTCTGACTATCTATCCCTCTCTCTTCTTGTCTGTAAAAAAAAATCAATAAAATATATTTTTTTTAAAAAAGAAACACAACAATCTTGCTGTCCTCTCTTCACATCAGCAACAGAAGACACATTTTGCTTTTTCTTCAAACTGCCTTCCGTGATGACAACTCAGATATCTTCCTCTCTATCAGTTTCTCCCGTTGCCCTCACTATAAACATCATGTAGACTTTTTATGCAAAATTCACAAGAGGACACCCGTGATTGGTTGACAAGTCATCATGTGGAAAATAGTGAATTATCCCTAGTCCTTGAACATGATTGGCCAAAGCCAGAGAGGACCTTCTTCTGAGGGGTCATTGACTCCAAACTCAACAAGCATAGCCAGCTGGGTTCCACGTATGGCTTATTAACAAAGATGGCGGGGAAGATAATTTCTTAAAGGGAGGTCATGTCAACAAGCATTAGGCCATTGTTTCTGGAGGAAGGCAAATAATTGGGCTGAGCCAATAATAGGTACGAGAACGGAGGCAAGTCATGTATGATGAGTCTCAGTTTCCTTATCTGTTAAATGAGGATTTGCCCAAATATTTTCCGACTCTACCATGATCTATGCACTGTAATTGAGATAAATGAAGCTAAGTTGGGGGGGCAGGGGGTGTTGAGAGGGTGGTAGTAGGAGATGGAGTACATTCCCGGGGCAGAATGCAGTGCAGTGAGGGTCTCCTCTGAGGGGAAAGTCTGGTGTCTCCAGCTCTGAAGCCGCCTGGCTGGTGGGAACCCACATGCGGCTGATGGGAAAATAAAACAATCACCATTCCAATGCTAGAGTCTTATCTTCTATAAAAAATAAGCAACTTTCCTTATTTACCGCTGCAGCATTCAGAATAGCTTTTCTCCCTTGGAAATGTTGTAAAATATGGATTTATTTTTATTTTATATATTTTTTCTAATTGATTTTAGAGAGAAAGGAACATCATTTACATTTCTCTCTCTTTCTCTACCAAGCTGACCTCCTCTGCCCTCTCTCTCTCTTCCTCCCCTTCCTCTCTGAAATCAATAACCATCTTCTTTGTAAATGGTTATCTGAGGCTTCCTAAGTCTCGAGACATTTGTAAGCGAGTTGTGGAAACCCTTCAGTCTGAGGCCCAGAGATCGGTGCCTTCCCCCCCGTCACACAGCTCGAGCAGCAGGTGAGGACTTGAGTTGAAGTGTCCTGGTTCTGGAGCCCAAAGCTTGTCCTGTGCCAGGGCATCTCCTGTCCTGGGGTTCTGGGACGCGGGTCATCGCTCAAAGACACGCAAAGGCCCCAGTCCCTGTCGTGGGAGTGCGGATCCCTGGCCTGGACGGCGCGGGGGCTGGGACCGGAGACTCGGCTAGCTGTTACAGGTGGTCTGCCTGGCTTGCTCTCTAGCTCCAAGGACATAACTCCCTGTAATTATTACGGTTTAGGAAAACATTTTATCCCAAAATTACAGTGCAATGGGTTCTGCCAACTCAGTGACACATTTGGTGAAGACTCAGGCCTTCCCTCTCTCATCTGTCACAAACTGAATAATCACTCCCACACACCGATGCATCATGCACATGGACTTCTTTCTCTCACTGGCCACATAGGTCATGAAGAAAAGCTGCACGCAGGCTGTAATTCTGTACAGTGGTACCTCGAGATACAAGTGCCCTAACATACGAGATTTTTTTGAGATACGAGCCGTCCAGCGAGCGATTTTTGCTTTGAAATACGAGCAACATTTGAGATCGGAGTCATCGCGAGGATCGGCCGGCTGCACACGACCCACCAGTTTACCACAACTCGAGCGTCTCATAGTTTCCCACGCCTCAAGGTTACGGAACGAATTAAACTCATATCTTGAGGTAGCACTTTTTCTGGAAGGAAGTGTCCTTTTCTTGGATCAAAGGCTTGGGTTACTCTCGTGGTCTGAGGCACAGAAAATTCGAAGGATCCCTGAGATTTTTAGCTACTTTCCAACGATCCCCCTACCGCCAGCAGCTGGCTCCCTGCCAGTTTCCATGAAAACTGTCATCAGCAGCCTGCCATGCCTCATGCGCCTGCCTGTGCAGGGAAAGTCATTTTAGCTCATGGCCTACACGGGTCTGTTCCGTAAACACGCCAGAGATGGATGATCACACCAGTCCCCAGCCCTGAGAGCCAGCCCTTTGCTTTTACCTTAAATCAGCTCCATCACCGACGTCTTCTTTCCTTCCAACTGTACTCCTCACTCTCTCCT
Source organism: Lasiurus borealis (assembly GCA_004026805.1). Classification (NCBI taxonomy): domain Eukaryota; kingdom Metazoa; phylum Chordata; class Mammalia; order Chiroptera; family Vespertilionidae; genus Lasiurus; species Lasiurus borealis. The sequence goes on from PVJN01001533.1 coordinate 83,603, forward strand.
ATTTCTGCTTCCACTTCTACCCGCTCTCCTCTCTCCTGCTCCCTCCTTTTGCTTAGTTCCCACTGCTCCTCACTTCCATTGCCACCGTGACATGGTTTTCACAAATACAGCGGTACCTCAAGATACGAGTGCCCTAACATACGAGATTTTTGAGATATGAGCCGTCGAGCGAGCGATTTTTGCTTTGAAATACGAGCAACAGTTGAGACAGGAGTCATCACACGGATCGGCCGGCTGCACACGACCCACCCGTTTACCGAGACTCGAGCATCTCATAGTTTCCCACGCCTCAAGGTTATGGAACGAATTAAACTCGTATCTCGAGGTACCGCTATATTTATAACCTGCAGATGTACTAGTTTTCTCTGTAGTAAAATAATGTAGTGATAATATAGGATTTTTTTTAGGAAATTATTGTTTCTGTTTAGAAAACAATACTATGGATAGAAAGAACACTTTTTGTGTTTTTTTTTGGAAATAGAAGGGTCCATTTTTCAGACTGACTGGAATACAATTAGTGAGGACGGAGCAGGTGAAATCACACCTACTTGATGATTTCCAGCCCGCGTGGCTGGATGAATGGTTATGTCATGAACGAGAGGAGGCAGAGCGAGCAGAGTAACCACCGTGTGAAACCGGGCATGAGTGATGCAGGCGCTGGAGGTTTGGTGACAGATTGTCCCTTGAAGGATGCTCAGTGACTGTGGGATCTGCCAGTGGGCCCGGGGAGCGATGGGTCTGGGATTCCGGGAGACATTCATCTAGAAAAGTCTTTGACAGGCTGTGACATCTGGCACACACTGAACCCGTGGAGTCAGAGAGGAAGCCTGGAGACACAGAAGAGACTTAGACGTCAGCCACCCTCAAAGACCAGCAGAAGGAAGAGGAAAATGATCAGAGATGTGGGAGATGATCCAACAGCGGAGCGGCCTGAAATCCAAAGGACTTCCTCCAGAAACAGAATGGTCTCCAGGAATGCGTACTGCTGACCGCTGGACAGGTCTGCTCTCCACTTTGCATGCAGAAGAAGGTTTATGGATTGACAAGTGCAGTTTGACTTGGTGGTACACAGTGGTACCTCAAGATATGAGTTTAATTCGTTCCGTCACCTTGAGGCATGGGAAACTATGAGACGCTCGAGTCGCGGTAAACTGGTGGGCCGTATGCAGCCGGCCTATGCGCGTGATGACTCCTATCTCAAATGTTGCTCATATTTCAAAGCAAAAATCGCTCATATCTCAAAAAAACTTGTATGTTAGGGCACTCCTATCTCGATGTACCACTGTGTGTGTGTGTGTGTGTGTGTGTGTATGACATTCAAATAGATATGAACTTAGAGATAAATAATGTAAAAATCATTTGAGATACAACGGCTTGTATCTCAAAAATTTTGTATGTTAGGGCACTCCTATCTCGATGTACCACTGTGTGTCTGTATATATATATATGACATTCAAATAGATATGAACTTAGAGATAAGGAAATAATGTAAAAATCATTGTATACAATATGAGACATAAATAAATTGATTAAAGGCCACACCACTGCTTCTGAAGCACAAATACTGCACACCCAGGTGACAAGAAGGCAGGAATGGCAGGCCACTGGATGTGGTCCTAGGTGTATTTTTCAATAGATTAAAACCTTTCTCATGCAATTAGAGTTATTTCTGAATTACATGAAAGTTCAAAAGAGTAAACCTGCTTTCTTGGTGCCTGAGGATCCAATAAGTAAAGCCTGGTGAGTGATTTTCAGAAGATCAATAATCACTGAGGATCCAAGGTGGCAAAGAAAAAACCTTCCAAAAACAATGATCAGGGGAAATGCCTACTTTTTTCTCAAATATGTCAAGATTATCCTAGGGATTGAAAGAAATCAATTCCCTATTTTCCTCTCCCTGCCCTATCAAGGTTTAACAAGAAATGTAATTCAAGTGGATAGCTTTCAAAAACCTTCAATTTCATAAATATACACTTACAATACTACCCATCATCTGTAATTTAGTAACTGTAATTTAGTAACGGTATATTTTAGGCCTTCATTAGCTTTCTCTCTTTCCATTAATACTATTGTTTTGTGGTGAGACCATTTAAGATCCGGTTTCTCAGCCAATTTGAAATACATAACACAGTACTGTTGACTGTCACAGTGCAGTGCATTGGTTTTCAAAAATCATTCACCTTTGAATGGAGAGATCGCACACTCTGACCCATTCCTTCCCAATTTCGCCACTTTGGCAGACTCCCGGTAACCATCATTCTGATCTGTGTCTACAAATTCTGCCTGTTTAGAGTACACATATAAGAGACACCATGAACTAGTTGTCTTTGTTTGACTTTCTCACTTAACGTAATGCCCTTCAAGGGTCTACCCATGTTGTCGCAAATGGTACACATTCCATCTTTGTAATAGCTGAATAATATTTTATTTACATACAGACATCACATCTTCTTTATCCTTTCATCCAATGACATCACACAGCAACTTGGGTTGTTTCCATACCCTGGCTTGCTGGAGTTCTTATTCCAGCATTAAAAAAGGCTGTGTGTAATTGAAGTAAGAGTCCAGAGATAAATGATAATTTTGAAAGGCATGTGGAGGGGCAGAGGAGCCTAACTAAAGAAACTAAGTTCTCCTTGTCTCAGGCCCCATTGCTTTTTATTAACACAATTTTTCCCAAGGCAAGGTGGAGATATACACTTCAAAGGGTAGGGTTTCATCTACAAAACCATTGTCAGATTGGGGAGTAGCCCACAGATGTTCAGGTATTTGGCCAGTAGGAAGCAATAACATGTAGATTAAGATGCCCTGAGCTGTCTGGCAGCAAACAATCATCCTTTTCAGGTTTAGAGAAATGCCCTCAGCCATTCCCAACAGGTAATAACATACGTGACTCACCCCTTATTGATTCCCCAAGTTCCATCCACCTTTTGATGAAACTCTTGCTATTATGACATGCTGGAATTGGCTTCTAGACATCACATCTTCTTTATCCTTTGATCCAATGACATCACAGAGCAACTTGGGTTGTTTCCACCTCCTGGCTGTTGTGAACAATGCCGCAGTGAACATGGTATTTAGGTATCTCTTCCATATTCCGTTGTAATTTCTTATGGCTATTACCCAGCAGTGGGATTGCTGGATCATGATCATTCTATTTTTAAGTTTTTGGGTCACCTCCATACATTTTTGTTTGGTTTTGTTTGGGTTTGTTTGTTTGTTTTTAGTGACTATACCAAGCTACATTTCCTCCAAGAGTGCACATTGTTTTCCTTTTCTCTATAATCTTCCAACACTTATCTTTTGTCTTCTTGGTGAGAACTATTCTGACATTTCTGAGGTCATGTCTTGTTATGGTTTCGATTTTCATCCCCTAATGATTAGTAATGCTGAGCATCTTTTCACATACCTGTTTCCATTCTCATGTTGTATTTGTAAAAATGTCTATTCAGTTCTGCTGCCCCTGGAGTTTTGTTATTGTTTGGGCTATTGAGTTGTATGAATTCTTTTATATGTTTTGAATATTATACCCTTATAGGAAAAATTATTTGCAAGTATTTTCTCCCGTTATAATTTGCTATAACATTCTGTTGATTGTTTCTTTTGCTTTGTGGAGGCTTGTTAGATTTATGTAGTTCAATTCTTTTTCTTTTTTAAAAATTTCTTTATTGATTCAGGTATTACATATGTGTCCTTATTCCCCCATTACCTCCCACTTCTCATTCATGCCTCACCCCCCTGTTGTCTGTGTCCATTGGTTAGGCTTATATGCATGCAGACAAGTCCTTTGGTTGATTCCTTTTTACCCCCATCATCTCCTACCTTCCCTGAGGTTTGACACTCTGATTGATGTTTCTCTGTCTCTAGATCTATTTTTGTTCATCAGTGTATATTGGTCATTATATTCCACAAATGAGTGAGATCATGTGATACTTATCTTTCTCTGCCTGGCTTATTTCGCTTAGCATAATGCTCTTCATCTCCATCCATGTTGTTGCAAATGGTAAGAACTCCTTCGTTTTTGCTGCAGTGTAGTATTCCATGGTGTAGATGTACCACAGTTTTTTAATCCACTCATCTGCTGTCGGGCACTTAGGCTGTTTCCAATTCACTTAGCTACAATGAATTGCGATGCTATTAACATAGGAGTGCATATATCCTTTCAGATTGGTATTTCTAGTTTCTTGGGATATATTCCTAGAAGTGGGATCACTGGGTCAAATGGGAGCTCCATTTTTAGTTTTTTGAGGAAACTCCATGCTGTTCTCCACAGTGGCTGCACCAGTCTGCATTCCCACCAGCAGGGCATGAGGGTTCCTCGCCAGCACTTGTCATTGTTGATTTGTTGATGATAGCTATTCTGACAGGTGTGAGATAGTACTGCATTGTTGTTTTGATTTGCATCTCCCTGATGATTAGTGACTTTGACCATGTTTTCATATGTCTCTTGGCCTTTCTTCTGTCTTCTTCCGAAAAGTGTCTATTTAGATCAGTTGCCCATTTTTTAATTGGGTTGTTCATTTTGTAATCTGCAGGAGTTCCCTGTAAATGTTGGAGATTAAACCCTTATCGTTGATATCACTGGCAAATATGTTCTCCCATGAAGTGGACTTTCTTGTTGTTTTTCATGGTTTCCTTTGCTGTGCAAAAGCTTTTTATTTTGATGCAGTCCCATTTGTTTATTTTCTCTTTAGCTTCCATTGCCCTAGGAGCAGTATTATAGGTGTCCCTTTTCCTACCCATTAACTTCCTCCACCCTGCTCCTGTCCCCTCTTTTATGTTTTGTGATTTTATCTCTTACAGTAAAATTGCCTTACAACCAGTTAGTTATTTGGCAAGCATGCTAACAGCAAAGCTGTTTGCAACAAAGATGCTTCTGGCAAAACTACCTAGAATCCCTCGTTCCTAACTTTTTAAAGTCATCTTTGAAATTCTAAAGCTTGAAAAACGTTAGCAGAGCCTTTGCACTTGTGTATAGTCTATCCTATAACATCAGCTTATAAAATCTATTTGACTGGGCCATATGTATAAAGTGTACTTGCAGAAATGAGAATTATTGTCATAATCTGTTTCTATGTTGATGTTGACTTTATGTGAACAGCCATAAATCAGTAAAAAAAAAAAAGCCATCTGCTACTATATTTTTAATTGTGATCCTCAGATATGCCCTCCATTTTCATAATGGTAATTCCTCAACTGGTTGTACACATAAAACAATTGAAAACCATGTATGAATTCCTATTTTATCCAATCTGACTACTTTAGGAGCTGACTTATAATCCCTGTGTCTGCAGGTGACAGCCCAAAGCCACAGAGAAGCAAAGTATCATAGAAATTCAATTTATTAGGAACATTCTGGAACATTCCTTGATAATATACTAGTATAATTAGGTCAATGAAATGTGAATAATTAATACACAACCGTTTTTAGGATCTAGGGTTATAGTCTATTTTTAAGTTGATTTGCCTACATAATTAATTCATCATGATGATTTATCATGTGCCACATGTATGTATTGACTAAAAGGACATCACGTTTTCAATAAAGTTCTTCATAAAATTGTGTATTTCAGTTTTAAAAGCCGTGTGCAAGTTGTCTTGTACGAATCTATCTGTTCATCACTCACCTTCCATACTCAGTGTGAAAACTGGCTGGAAACTGACAGTTCGTGTTGGAATTCTTCCTGAGATAGCTTTTTGAGAACTAAAGCAAAATAGCAAAATGCAGAAGTAGGGCACTACTGCACTCTCTCCTGGTTAATATGGTGCCTGCCTGCTGCAGATCTGGCACTTCATGTTCTAATAAAGAAGACAAACAATACCCCTTCTCTTAAGAAAATGTCTCATTCCTCTAAAACTGCTGCTTTGCCTCATGCAGCAGGGACACCGAGATGAATGTCATTGTTGTTGTCAGCCTGGAAGTGCCAGCATCGGCGTTTTCACCACGAATGTGAGCGTTGTGAAATGGCAGAGACAATAAGGCACCACTGGTAAGAAAGGTGACTTTAGTGCCCTAGCCAGTTTGGCTCAGTGGATAGAATGTTGACCTGAGGAATGAAGGGTCCCAGGCTCAACTACAGTCAAGGGCACATGCCCAGGTTGCTGACTTAATCCCCAGAAAGGGGTGTACAGGAGGCAGCCAGTCAATGATTCTCTCTCATCATTGATGTTTATATATAAATATATATATATATCTATCTTCCTTTCTCTTTGAGATAATCATTGATGTTTCTATCTCTCTCTCCCTCTCCCTTCCTTTCAATACAAAAAAAAATTATTAAAAAAAGAAGGGTGACATCAGTGATGCCCTTGAAGACTGAAGGAAAGACATGGAATTAATGGCCTTGATGCTGACTCATGATTCAGAAGAGTTGGACCCTGTGTGTTAAAAGTTTTGAAATAAGCTATCTAATTTATTTCACATATTTCTCCTTCCCGATGTATGCACAAGAGGTACACTTGATTAAAATCTATATTGAAGTAAGTGCAGAAAAGCTCTTTCAGTGACTATAAAATATGCATTCTGCATCATAAACCATGTTGTTGTGGTTTAATTGGCTGGATTTTTTCCCTTAGTGGTGCTTATAACAAGAGTGTATCTGATAATCAATAACATCTTAGATTCAATTAAATAAGAAGTGATAACAGACAACTTGTACTGAGCTCTCCCCACATGCCAACCACAGCACTTTGCAGGTAATAACTTCATAGAATCATCACAAAAGCTCTATATGGTGGAACCTGACACTCTTGCCATTTGATGCATTAGAAAACCAACACGCGGAGGGGTATGTAATTACCTAACATTACACCGCATTGCACCACTCAAGATACTCGACTTGGAAGTAACCATCTTGTTTGGGGTAAAATAAGTAACCTTAGTTCGGAAACCAAAATAAAAAAGACTGTCACTCCTTAGAAAAATCTCAAGACTATCTCTTCTATTAGAGATTTAATGGCCACCTGTAAATGGTATATATTTTTTAAAAGAGATGGTAAAGGTCTGTTGTGAAACACTTCAAAGTTATTGCTGAATAAGAAATATTGACCCAACGTCTACTAGTCTTTTAACAACCACACTTTTATCTTTTATGGATGAATGTGGGGAAAACCGAGCTACATTCCGGATAGCTGGTGAAGGGAAGAAACACATCAACCAATATCAGATTCATTTTTTATGGGACATTCTTTTTAGTTATCATTGGCCATCAAATACAGTGTTTAGAGCATTAAATTAAACCTAGATGGAGCTTAAAACAGCACCACTTTCAATATTTAGATGTAAGCTGGCTCTGAAAAAAATTCTAAACAAAAATTAATTCTGTATAAACATGAGGGGTCGTGCTACATGATATGGTATTCAAAGGATTATAAAAAATAGAAAAACTATATAGAAATAATGTGGAGAGGACACAGTATTAGACGAAAGGTCAAATTTATATCTTGCTAATCTCATTTATAAATGTGATTTTTTTAAATTTAGAAACATTTTATAAAATTTACATTTAATGTATTATTGTTTATAATTCATAGAAAACATTCTGTTTATAAAATATATTTTATTGATTTTTTACAGAGAGGAAGGGAGAGGGACAGAAAGCCAAAAACATCGATTGAGAGAGAGACATCCATCAGCCGCCTCCTGCCCGCCCCCTACTGGGGATGTGCCTGCAACCAATGAACATGCCCCCAGCCGGAATCGAACCTGGGACCTTTCAGTCCACAAGCCGACACTCTATCCACTAAGCCAAACCAGTCTCGGCATAGAAAACATTCTTAATCACAGAACCGTTCCTAACACATTTGGCAATGAATACACATTTTCTTTGTCAGAATTAATTGAAAAGTCTCTCTTTGCCAATCTGCATTTCTGTCTCATCATATATGAAAAATGCACGATCATTGCTAAGCACTCCAACGATGGAGGAAATACAAACATACTACCGAGGTTTCTTTAGCTTTTAAGATACTCATGTGACCAGGTTTGAGCAGACCAGTTCCCCAGGGTAGAGCCTTGCTACCAGTGCATTTGCACTCCTACCTACATGTAATGACATTGGACACATCAGCCAGGGTTAGGTGTCTGTGATACTGGTTAGTGTCCCTTAGCTGAATAACAATGACAAGTCTTATGTGAGGGTAGCAGATCGGTGGTGAAAAGTACGTAAGCTCCCAGGACCACTCAACCTGTAGAAGAAGGGATCAAGTTCAAAGCACGAGTGAATGAATTTCGTTGGAAAAGAATCATCCTCTGAGTCAGAACCATCAAGACAATTTTTCAGTGAATAAATGGAATGGCTTTGTCTGACTTTTAGAGTATTTATAGGTACAATGAGGTATAATTCAGTTTATCTTGAAAATGTAATTTATAAAGCACATGCTATTTACCAGGGACCGTGCTATGTCATGTCCTGTGGTCAGCAAACTGTGGCTTGTGAGCCACATGTGGCTCTTTGGCCCCTGAAGTGTGGCTCTTCCACAAAATACCACGGCCTGGGCGAGTCTGTTTTGCAGAAGTGGCGTTAGAAGAACTTTAGGTTTAAAAAATTTGGCTCTCAAACAAAATTTCAATCATTATACTGTTGATATTTGGCTCTGTGGATGAATGAGTTTGCCAGCCACTGGCCTAGATAACTAGGCATATGAATCTGCTCTGAATGTAAGAGTCTGAAATAATTGCAGGAGCAGCTACATCCTGCACAGCCAGCCATTACAGCAAGCATCAGGCTCACCATTAAACGGAAGTTTGTTTCCTTGTTCTAGAAAGTCTCCTATATAATCCTATATAATAAAAGAGAAACATGTAAATTGACCGTACCTCACTACGCTCACCAGCCAATCCAGAGTGAATATGCAAATTAACCCGACAAAGCTGGCAGGTTACTTTGCATACACAGGCACTGGGCAGAGAGCAGAGAGGGAGACCTGGGGGTTTGGAGGACTTGGCAGAACATGAGATGGGATGGAGACAGAGCAGAAAGGGAAAACCCAGAGCATGGGGAGCACCAGGAATGCTGGGAATCGTAGTTCTAGTGGCAGAAGGATCTCCTAGACACTACAGCAAAGTGAGCCTGGAGCAAGTTACTGTTGCAGTGGGGGGATGGAGGAAAAGCAAAGGTGAGAGGCATAAGCAAAATCTGAGTGTCTAGGAAAAGTTAAAGGGAAAATATCCTAAACCTTCCAGGAAATCTCCACCAATGAAACAAACAAACAAAATGCCTCTATTATTCCATAAGCAACAAACCAAACTCAGTTGGGGTCTCAGACAATTCACTCACATGATTTCAAACACAAACAGAGATTCTGTGGAAATGCATCTTCTGCAGCCCTCAGCTCCCTTATTCTATGGAAATGCACCTTCTGCAGGTCCCAGCTCCCTTATTCTGT
>PVJN01001533.1:93089-138773 GCA_004026805.1 Lasiurus borealis
TCCCTTATTCTATGGAAATGCACCTTCTGCAGCCCCCAGCTCCCTTATTCTATGGAAATGCACCTTCTGTGGCCCTCAGCTCCCTTATTCTATGGAAATGCACCTTCTGTGGCCCTCAGCTCCCTTATTCTATGGAAATGCACCTTCTGCACCTCCCAGCTCCCTTATTCTATGGAAATGCACCTTCTGTGGCCCTCAGCTCCCTTATTCTATAGAAATGCACCTTCTGCAGCCCCCAGCTCCCTTATTCTATGGAAATGCACCTTCTGTGACCCTCATGCTCCCTTATTCTATGGAAATGCACCTTCTGTAACCCCCCAGCTCCCTTATTCTATGGAAATGCTCCTTCTGTGGCCCTCAGCTCCCTTATTCTATGGAAATGCACCTTCAGCAGCTTAGTTGCCCTGTGCTTTCCCCATGGGCTCTTAGTTCCTAAGATCTCCTAAACCTGCTGATTTTACCCCTAAAAACTCCTTTCAACAGTCTCTCTAAGGGCTTCCTACTCAACTTCTGACTTTTTTTTCCCTCTTTGCTTCCAGGAACATATTGGGAAACAAACATGAAAGAGAATTCTCAAGCAAGGCATTTACTGACGGAGAATTTAATTATGAAGTCGCCAGCCATGTTTTTGATTTCTCACCGTCGTGTTCCAGGGTTATAAACCTATTAATCCACTTACGTTTCTAAATAATCCCCACCACATTGTGTACACAGATTATTAGGGAGGTCTCCCCACAGACCGTCGTCCTCTTCCCGCACACAATTAATTAAAAGACCCGGTTCATTTGTTATCAAACTTTTCCAGTGGCTTAGACCATCGGAAATGTAAACGGAAAGTGTCTTTCAGGCCAAAAGGCTCCTTTCCTTATTCCCTGGTTTGGAAGGCTCTTTATTTCCTGGATTTGAAAGGGGAGATTAAAGCCAGTGGAGAAATCGCCTTGGGCAGAATGTGGTTTTGCTGATAACAAAATGAAGTCTCACAGCACAGGAAGCCGGGCCCGGCATCTAATTAACAAAACGCAGGGCGGTAAACACAAGTCAAAGGAAACGCGGCTGGCCTGCAATTATGATCCTCCCTGCCAAGGAATGGAGAAGGTGTGACCGCTGACCTCCGCCCATTCAACACTGGCAAAGCGCATTGTCCCTTTAGAGAAACTCGGGGAAACTCGGCCTCCGTATCTTCTGCAGCAGAGTCCGATCCCTAATCCTCACGTGTTCCCTCGCCCCGCTTCCTCACAAAGGCACCTTTGAATCACCCAAGATGCTTTTCAGACCTCTCAATGCCTGGGCTCCGGCTCTTAGAGATCCTGTTTTCATGAAAGCAGGATGGGAATGGAGAATCGCTTGTTTCTACTATAGTTCCAAGTGCATTCTCCAGGGGATTGCACTGAGTAACCCGGGTTGCAAGTCTTAGTTGGTTAATTCAGAGACATTTGCAATCATTTAAAAACCCAAGTACGGTGTTAATCTTCATTAAGAGTCACTTCGCTCTTCCTAGAGGCTCCTCAGCATCCCTTTAAACTTTAGATTCAGTGGTTCTCAACCTTCCTCATGCCGGGACCCTTGAATACAGTTCTTCATGTGGTGGTGACCCCAACCACAAAATTATTTTCGTTGCTACTTCATCACTGTGATTTTGTTACTGTTATGAATCGTAATGTAAATATCTGTGTTTTCCGATGGTTTTAGGCGACCCACAGGTTGAGAACCACTGCTTTAGAAGATCCCGGGGCACATGGGGTGGAGATAGACAATTGACCAAACATGCAAAAGGAGGATCAAATTGACAATGAGGACACGTGTTCTTTTAAAGCGCACTTTACCGAGTCAAGTACTTGAAATGCCAAAGGTCTTTTCATACCTATTGTCTCCTATGCCCGTTGGTGTGTTTTGGTTGTGGTTTTTAGTTCTAGTTTATGATCCAGATGCAGAAACTTGAGTTAATCACAGTCCCAGTTTCAATGGCAATTGACCTCCTAGACCCAGGCCCCATCCTGCTGTTTATTCAGTCCTCCATGCTCTCCCATTTCCCCACACCGAATTGGCAGGCATCCATTCCTAGATTGTGTGTAATATTTATTGCATATTGAAATACTTTAAAATGAGGTAGAGCACATTCTATGCCTCTCATTTTATAGCTTGGAAAGCTGTGAGTCAAGTGTTTTTTTATGCATATTTTTTTAAATGGAGATATTGGTTCAGAGGGGAGAAATAGTGTAAGGTTCTAGAAACACATTTCTCTGCAGAGTTTGTACCCATTGACATTCTCAGGGTAAGAGTGCTCCCTTTCACATACCGTTGCTAACACTAGAAATTATTATTTGTCCTTTGTTCTTCCTAATCAGACACAGGGAAGATTATTTCATGCTGTTGTGTTATTTTAGAACACTTGATAACTGGTGAGGTTGAGCACATTTTCATATGCTCAGTGGCAATTTGTGTTTCTTCAATTTGAGTTGTTTGTATACTTTCTTTGAGTATCTTGTAATTAACATTTTTTAGTTAGAGATAATTAATATTCTGAGTCTGAATATTCAGCCTGATGAGTTTGCACAACTGTGTAACCACTAGACAAAGCAAGGTATGGATCACTGCCATCCAACCAGTAAGATTGATGTGCCTGTCTCTCACACTAACGCCCCTCCTACAGGTACCTCTTCCCAGGACAGCTTTCTGATTTCTAGCACTCTAGCTTGGTTCTTTCTGTTGTTCGACTTCATACATAAATGGAATTGCTTTTTATCTGGATTCTGTCTGTTAATGTTTAAAATTCAGTCATGTTGTTGTCTTTCAAAAGTGTGTATACACACACACACACACACACAGAGTGGCCAGATGATGATGATCTCTGAATGCATAATAATCTGGCCACTCAGTGTATATTCTATATAATAAAAAGCTAATATGCAAATTGTCCCCTTGACCAGGAGTTTGACCAGCAGGCAGGCTGGCCAACTGCCCAAGTTTCCTCCCTCTGGCCAGGCTGGCTGGACCCCACCCATGCACGAATTCATGCACCGGGCCTCTAATATATACACTGAGTGGCCAGATTATTATGTGTTCAGTGATCATAATAATCTGGCCAGTCAATGTGTGTGCTTGTGTGTGTGTGTACTTGTGTTTGTGTGTGTATTGTGTGTGTGTGTGTGTATATACACATACACATATATAATATATATATGTGTATGTGTATATATATATATATATATATATATATATATATATATTGCCCTATTGCCTAGCCAGTTTGCAGTTTGCCCAGTGGATAGAGCATCAGCCTGTGGAGTGAAGGGTCCCAAATTCAATTCCAGTCAAGGTCACGTGGATTTGATCCTTAGCAGGGGGTGTGCAACAGGCAGCCAATCAATGATTCTCTTTTATCATTGCTGTTTCTATCCCTTTATCCCTCTCCCTTCCTTTCTGAAATCAATAAAAATATTTTAAAGTATATTCTTTTTTAAATAATTATTATTATTCCAATATATGAATATACGGCAAGTTTCTCATGCATTTTTTATTGATGGCATTTTTTTTGCCCAATATTTAGGTAACCACAAATATGACTTTTATGAACATCTTGTGCAAACTCTTTTGTGTACATACATTTTAAATTCCCTCGGGTGAAATACCTGAAGAAAAAAGTAGAATTATGTTGAATACCTTAGACATATGTTGTATTTTAAAAGTGCGATAGTTTTCCAAAGTGATTGAACCATTTTAAACCTCTGCCAGCACAGTTTGAAAGTCGGTTGCTCCACTGCCTCACCGATATTTAATACTTTAGGTTATGTGTTTGTTTGTTTTTAAATATATCAGTCGTTCAAGTCAGTGTGAAATGATAGCTCATTGCCATTTTAACATGTATTTCCCTGAGACCTATACATGTGATGATTGAAATTATAGTCTCTTTTTCTAAGAAAAATTTTAATCCAATCCCCATTAAAATGTCCATGACACTTTTTAAGCTATAGAACAAAAAAAAAAATCATATTTGTATGGAAGCACAAAAGACCCTGAATCACCAAAGCAATCCTGAGAGAAAAGAACAAAGCTGGAGGTATGACCCTACCTGATTTCACATTATACTTCAGAGCAAAGGGAATAAAGACAGCATGGCATTCGCCGAAAAACACACACACAGGCCAATGAAACCGAATGGAGAGCCCAGGAATAAAACCACATGTATAAGGGCAAATAATGTTCCACAAAGGAGTCAAAAACACACAATGGAGAAAAGAAAGCCTCTTCCAGAAACGGTGCTGAAACTCTGGGAAGCCACATGCAAACTACTGAAACTGGGTTACAGTTGGTTCTCATGTACCAGAGTTCACTCACAATGGAGCAAAGACCTAAATATAAGATCTAAAACAATAAATTATATAGAAGAAAACATAGGTACTAAACTCCGGACCTTGGTCATAGAGAACATTTTATGAATTTGACCCTACAGGCAAGGGGATGAAAGCAAACATGAATGAATGGGATCATCTCAAACTAAAAGCTCTTCCACAGCAAAAGAAACCTCCAACAAAACCGAAAGGCAGCTGGCTGATTGCAAAGCGATATTTGCAAACAACAGCTTCGATAAAGGGTTAATATCCGAAATAAGTAAAGAACTCATACAACCAAACACCAAAGGAAAAATGGACAGAGGACATGCCTGGATTTAAGGAGGTCCCTGGACAATAATATATGAAAAATAAATCCTTTCACTGCCCCATTTTTCAAGAGTTGGTTGTGTTCTTAACATATTCATTCGATCAATGTGTGAAGACTATTTCACAACCTTTGGTGTATATCTGTTTTCTTAGAAAATCATCGGCATTAACCTCTCTACCTCTATCTCTTAATCACATCCAAACAGTAAAAACATATTTTATACCTCTTAAATTGAATTTTAAACTACTCATTTCTTCCAGTGGAAATAGAGAATATTTATCACTTATTGTCATGCTCTTACTCAATCTCACACTATTTATCAACCCACAAACCTAAGGATTTCCTGTTGAAAATCCCAAATCCTGGGGTCATAAGGCTTTTAAACATTACTCTTTTTTAAAAAATATATTTTATTGATTTTTTACAGAGAGGAAGAGAGAGAGATAGAAAGTCAGAAACATCGATGAGAGAGAGACATTGATCAGCCGCCTCCTGCACACCCCACAGTGGAGATGTGCCCACAAGCAAGGCACATGCCCCCAACCGGAATTGAACCAGGGACCTTTCAGTCTGAAAGCCGACACTCTATCCAGTGAGCCACACCGGTCTCGGCTAAACATTACTCTTTATATCTCAGATAATTGATAAGTTTTGGATAACATCCTTTGTATGTTCTAGCAGCACGCTCGGTGTGCATACCGATGCCAGCGTGTACATTAGGTTCTCGCTGTTTATAGGTGAGTTAGTTATGGCTTCCACCTCAAGGAGCTTAATGGTAACATCTTTGTTCATGAAGCTGTTTCACACATATTACTGTTATTTTTTTTAATATATTTTATTGATTTTTTACAGAGAGGAAGGGAGAGGGATAGAGAGTTAGAAACATTGATGAGAGAGAAACATCGATCAGCTGCCTCCTGCATGCCCCCTACTGGAGATGTGCCTGTAACCAAGGTACGTGCCCTTGTCCGGAATCAAACCTGGGACTCTTCAGTCTGCAGGCTGACACTCTATCCACTGAGCCAAACCAGTTTCGGCTGTTACTGTTATTTAATGTCCTTTGATATTTTACTAATAATTACATCATGACCTACTGAGTTATAGTCTATAGTGAATTAAAGCACTGACATAAAAATGTTTTGGCAATATGTAATGCAATTATATGTATACAGTATAATATCTGTTTAAAGACTATAATCTATATATATAAAAGCCTAAGCAACCATGACTGTCTGACTAGTAGCTATGACAATCACTGACCACCAGGGGGCAGATGTTCAATGCAGGAGCTGTCAAGCTGCAGTGACTTGGCAGCGGTGGTTCTCGGGTGAGGCACCCGGAACCTGAGAGGAGGGAGCTCAGTTCCAGGGTGTATCACCTGAGAGCCGCCCTCTTGCAATCGGGAACCCCTCAGAGGGTGTCGGAGAGCCAGTTTTGACCCCATCCCTGCAGGCCAGGCCAAGGATACATGTAATCCGGAGGTAACTATCACAGTTTCACCTTGCTGGTAATCAGAATTTGGTAGTGTTTTCACATAGTCATTTGCATGCATAAAAGAGGTTGTTATATAATGGTATACGTTTAAAAATAATTAATGTCTATTTTATCTGTGTGTTCACCTTTTTTGAATTTTTTTATAATGGGCATGTATTGAACTTATGACCAAGTATATATGTAATATGTATACATACACACACCCACATACACACACACACACACACACACACACACACACACACACACATAGTTCTCATATTCTGAGATAGACACTTAATTGAGAAAAGCCAAATGAGGTCACAGAAACCTATTTATTAGTGATTCTGTTGCAGACAAAAGTAATTGACAGAATCCCTGACTCAATTCAAAACACAAATTCTTCAATAATTGATAAACAAGAACCAACCAAAGTTTTTCCAGGTTGCTTTCATGACACATGCACACAAAAGCATTATGCTTTGTGTTTTGTTTTTAAAATGTTTTTATTGATTTCAGAGAGAGGGAGGGAAAGAGAAAAGGGGACAGAAACATCACTGATGAGAGACAATCGTTGATCGGCTGCCTCCTACACGGTCCCTATTGGGGACGAAGCCCTCAACCCGGGCCTGTGCCCTGATCGGGAATCGTACTGTGACCTCTTGGTTCATAGATAAATGCTCAACCACCAACCCACACCAGACAGGCATTATTCTTTGTGTTTTATATACACCTTAGTACAAAGAATGTTTAAATTACATTTTTCTCTATAAAAGAAATAAAACATAATTTAATCATGTGTCCATAAAAGTTTCCCTAAATAAGCAATCTATCAGTCTTATCAAATATTACCTAATACCAAACTAGTTATCTGTATTTTTTCCATTGAAAACATTTCAATAAAATTAAGTGCCTAAAAGTTAAATTTATTTTATTAGCAATTTCACTTGGTCATGTACAGATTGCCCTATTACAAACTGTCAGTTGATACTATTTCCAGAGATAATTACTTTTGGGTTAAGAGAAAGCAAATTTATAGACTGCAGAAAAAAACAATAATTATACTAAATATATTTGAAAATGAGTTAATGTGAACTTGGTTTGCTACTAAAAATGAGAAAGAGACATTGCAAATATTTTATTGTGCTACCAATGAAAGCACAATAAGATTTTATGTTTATGTAAGTTTTTTTGATGCATGTATGAATATATTTATGCATGTATATTTTTTTATCTTTTTATTTCAGAGAGGAAGGGAGCGCAAGACAGAGATAAAAACATCAATGATGAGATAGAATCAATGAATCATTGACCAGCTGCCCCCTGCACGCCCCCTACTGGGGATCAAGCCCACAACTCCAGCATGTGCCCTGACCCGGAATGGAACTGTGACCTCCTGGTGCACAGGTCAACAGCCAACCACTGAGCCACACCAGCCAGGCTATGCTTGTATGTTTATATTTGTATGTGAATCTGCCTTGCTTTTTCTTTTCTTTTTACCTTTTTTTACAGAAAACCTCTTGATTCCCTACTGTGGAAGATGTGTCTCCATGAAAAGGAGGATTAGGCCATTGCCGGCGAGGTTTTGATAACAGTGCTGGAATTCTGTGATCTCAGAGAGGGAGTGTTTTGAAAGCTGGGCCAGATAAATAGCCGTCGGAGAGGCTGGGTTTGCGTGGAAGAGAGAGACCCCGGGCCTGCTGTGCCTAAGTGCCGAGCAAACACACACGCAGGCTGAATCCACTCCGCGGGCGTCTGAGAACGCTGCGGCTTCTAGAAAAACAGCGCTTGAAACTGGGAGGCCTTCCTTCCTTTCCTTTTGTCAAGACCGCCGGAGCCTGCGGAGGCCTTCTGAATGCTCAGACCCCAGTTTCATCGAGAAACGCCGAGACTCAGACAAGTAGATCAGCTGGTGTTAGCACCTCAATAGGAAAACGTTGCATAAAAATACCCTCAGGCCTCCTTCTGACTGCATGTCCTGGGCTTCTCAAATTAATGCCTGCCTCAAAGTCACCCTAAGAGCACCACCTCAAAAAGATGGTACGTTTATTTCCGTTCTTGCACTTTCCAAAAATACAGGTAATTACTCTGTCTCCCCAAAAGTAAGACATCCCCCGAAAATAAGACCTACTTCCCGTTTGGCCTCTCGCTGTCAGAGAAGGCATCCCCCCTGAAAATAAGACCTCCCCGATCATCAGGCCTCCCCCGAACAGAAGGCCTCCCGGGAATAGAAGGCCCCCCAAAGCTAGCATCTGACTCCTGATTTAAAGAGACCTCGCCCTGCCTGAACAGCTCAGGCTGCATTATGGCCCATCAGGGAGCTGGTTTGTGATGACAACGACTACCTGACCGTAGACAGGTGATGAATTTCCCTTTTGGTTCAACAATAAATGTGTACCGTCTTCTTCTTCATGGAAAAATAAGACATCCCGTGAAAATAAGACCTAGCTCATCTTTGGGAGCAAACATTTATAGAAGACACTGTCTTATTTTCGGGGAAATGGGGTAAAAATACATGTTACTAACTGAACCCGGCCCTTCCGTCAAAAGCAGGCATCGGATCCCACTCCTCAGTCAGGGGGTCTGCCGAGGCTTCAGCCAGCTACTCAGCTTCCAGCCTCATCTGTCCCTTTACTTCTGGCAAATTCTTTATGGCAATTCTATTCCACGTGACACATACAGCACACGATAAATGAAGAATGAGATCCTGACATCTCACTGGCCCCACCTGGAGATTCTGTCCGTCTGTCTCTATGAACACATCATCAACAACGTTCTGTCGTGAAATTAGGCAGAGCGACGGCTTTTCTCCTGATGTAATGTTTTAACATTACAGAAATCTAATCTCTTCCCCACCGTGTCTTGAGAATTCCATTTTCCAAATGAGTTATTTTATCTAATAAAAATCACAAGCTGTAAGAAATGCTATAAGTGCCATCGATTCATTTAAGGAACTAATTGCTAATGTCATCAAAGTAGTTTTCCAGATAATTAGCAATTTTTAAATATTTTAAAAGAAAGAATGTATAAATAACGCCTGCTCCTTTTAGTCCACAGAAAAACATAACTCATGGATACTCTCATTAAATAGCCAACAAATAAAGACCAACAATATAGTACATCTTTCTCACAGTTATTAGACTTTAAAGTAAAGTCCTTATCATTGACAATAAAAGTGAGAATCCATTCGCATATATTTTTTCTCTCACTCTTTTATTTTTCCTCCTTTTCTCTATTTTTCTTTCTTTTAACCATCTTCCCTGTTTCCTTTTCTTCTACTAAATGGTTAGTAAAACACTTAGGTATGTTTTTTACAACACTCATATCTCAGACATTGAATATTTCATAACAACCTAAAATTCCAGACAGAAATATTATCCGACTCACAACAATTTGTGATCATGAATATGTTTTCATTCTTTCATCTGTGTCCTTTATCCCATCATATACCCCTGAAATATTTGCAATAATGCTGCTGCAGTCAGCTTTAAACATATATAAAGTATAAAACCAGAGGCATAGGAAGGAAGATTTTAGCTTTGGAGCCATTTCTGCTAGCTTGGGCATTATGGGTAATGGTACGGCTCGCCCTTCCTACGTGAGCCATAAACGGGCAGGAGCCAGACACAGACAGGCCATAAAGCATCCAGCGTTCGGACAGGGATCTTGTCAGGGGAGAAAGCATGCAAATGAGAAGACGGCTTTTACATTTCCAGAAGGTGCATGGACATGTACAGGAGGGCACGGGAAGGGATTTCTGCTGGTCACCTCTGCAAACTGCACAGGGAACGATGCCAAAAAAGAGTCCTAACCAAAGCGATAGAACAGAGCCGAAAGCTTGACTCAGTAACTGCACCTGCTTATAGACACAAGCCCACAGGCAGAAACCCACATTCTCCAGCCACAGTTAGTCAATGGCCCTGGCCAGTGTGGCTCAGTGGACAGAGCATCAGCCCGTGGACTGAAGGGTCCCGGGGTTTGATTCAGGCCAAGGGCACATGCCTGGGTTGTGGGCTCCATCCCCAGTGGGAGGCATGCAGGAGGCAGCCAATCAATGATTCTCTCTCTTCATTGATGGTTTCTCTCTCTCTCTCTTTCTCCCTTCCTTTCTGAAATCAATATATATATATATATATTTCATAACAACCTAAAATTATATTTATATATAAAGAGTTAGTAAATGAACTGTTGGGAGGGAGGCCAAGAAGATAGGAAAATAATTGAATGCCATTTTTTAAATTCCTCAATTTGAAAAGGCCCCAAATTTCTTTTTTTTTTTTTTCATGTCTTGTTCCAAATATTTCTTAAGTTTCCCCATTCCTACCAGTTTGTGATAAAGTCTATTTGAAAAGTCATGTTCTACATCAGAAATAAGAGGGTGCATTTTTAACATAGCTGCTTCACCAGATACAGTGGTACCTCAAGATACGAGTGCCCTAACATATGAGATTTTTGAGATATGAGCCATCGAGCAAGCGATTTTTGCTTTGAAATACGAGCAACAGTTGAGATAGGAGTCATGGAGCGGATCGGCCGGCTGCACAGGACCCACCAGTTTACTGCGACTCGAACGTCTCATAGTTTCCCATGCCTCAAGGTGACGGAACGAATTATACTCGTATCTCGAGGTACCACTGTATCAAGATAACACGGGTCTTGTTGACAAATCTCTAACAGGGGCACCTTCACTCCAGAGGCCCAGGAAAGATGCAGAACTGTGTGCAGCAAATTCCGCCTTCAGTAGCAAGGCCCAGCCACATGACCAATGGGTTTTACAATATCTAGGTTCAGGGCGGTAGCATTGAGTAACCCACTGAGGTGTCTGATACTCAATGGCCAATTTAAAAAGTGGGACCCTGGTAATTAAATCCCAGAAAGTGATTATGACACTTGTACAACTCAAGTAGTATGGGCACACTGAGCAAGAGGAAGACATACAATCCACAAACTGCATATTATAGACCAGGGGACAGTAAAAAGTAGGATATGGACACAGAGCACAATTTTAAATGATGAATATCCATGGATGACAGCTGTAGATCAACCAGAAATAATATATATATATGTAAAAATCATAAAATTTAATTACAGTGATTATAATTAACTGGATTATAACTGTATTTTAGAAGCATATTCCAATGAGTAAATAAATGCAGATGTCTATGTAGAGGGATTATAAATTATGTAAGATTTTTCCATATAAGCACCACTGCACTGGATTTGAAAATCAGGGTCTGTTTACCATTATTAATGTCTCCACATCAAATCCTTTATTATTTTAGCAAAATCTATGAAGATGAGACAAAATAGTCTACTAAATGGCTGCTTGGTAGGTTGAATTCAGTATCTGCATTTTCTTGTTCCTTACTTTTATCTAAATGCTGAATAGTGGTTTCTTGGGTCCTCTATTTATAATTTTGTACCAAGCTTGCAATTTTAAAAATTGTGATATGTTAAATGTAGCAAAAATCAAATTGTATCTATATGTATAAAAGCCTAAGCGATTAAACGACCAGTCGACCAGGTGCTATGACATGCACTGACCACCAGGGCCAGCCTACTTCCTGCAGTCCCTTCCCCGGCAGCCAGCCAACCTCCCATAGTCTCTCCCCCTGTTGAGCTAGCCTTGCCCAATTGGCTCTGATCACCAGCCAGGCTGAGGGACCCCACCTGTGCACGAATTTGTGCACCAGGCCTCTACTTATAACATAATACATTTAGAAAAATTAAATATTTTTAAGATCAATTTAGATGCAGTATGGTTAGGAGGCACAGACTCTGAACCCTGTCTTACTGGGTTTGATGTATCTCAGGAACTTAGGAGCTACGTGGCATTAAGGATAGTTAATCATGCTATCAGTTTCTTCTTTTATAAAGTGCACAAGTAATTCTGTTTCCTTTTCTGCATGTTTTTCATGAGAACTAAATGGTCTATACAAATTCAGTGTCTTTTAGGTCTTATGTAAATGATGATTTTTACAAAATACTTCCAAAATAATGATAAGCATATAACACTTTCAAAAAACATATACAGTGGTACCTCGAGATATAAGTTTAATTCATTCCGTAACCTTGAGGCGCTCAAGTCGTGGTAAACTGGTGGGTCGTGTGCAGCCGGCCAATCTGCGCAATTACTCCTATCTCAAATGTTGCTCGTATTTCAAAGCAAAAATCACTCGCTCGAAGGCTCGTATCTCAAAAATCTCGTATGTTAGGGCACTCGTATCTCGAGGTACCACTGTGTGTGTCTGTGTGTGTGTGTGTGTGTGTGTGTGTGTGTGTGTTGATTTTAGAGAGGAAGGAAGAGGAAGAGGGAGACAGAATCATCAATGATGAGATAATCATTGTCCGGGTGCCTCCTGCATGCCCCCTAGTGGGGATCAAGCCTGTAACCCGGGCATGTGCCCTGGTCAGGATTCGAACCATGACCTTCTGATTTGTAGATCAACACTCACCCACTGAGCCATGCCAGCTAGGCAAGCACATAAGTTTTAAATGGAATTTATCGAAACAACTGCAATAACATTTCTCCAAAACCTAAATGAGAAGATGTTGCGATTACACACCACGGGCAGAGCTGGTGATGAACCAGTGCATTTCCCTTTGAAATGAGAAGCTGAAATCCTGTTTACTCCGCTCAGAGACCCGAGGCGCTCGCGGCCTCCGGAGAGGGTCTCGGCTATTACTACGCCTGTCAGATCTGCTTTCTCGTCAGCAGGAAATGCACTCAGTCCTTCCTCCTCTGACTTCATCTGAACCTGCCAGCTGATCTCGGCGAATCTCATTAGAGCCCTCCATCTGAGAACAGACAGTTTTGTGGTTTTTTTAGGAAAATAGCATAAAATGCAACCGGGATGATAATCAATATCCCACACCAATGCAACATAATGTTGAGAAACCTAGATTTACAGCAAAGCGAGCAAGCACCGTGGTGATGGATATACTGAAATTAGAAACCTGTGCATAACATCAAAACGTTCGAAGGGGAAGGGAACCTTTCAGCCCGATTTCCAGATGCTGACAGTACATGTCACTGAGCTATGGGTCTCTACAGCATCATGTATGCCCCTCATGGCAACCGGTATGATCAAAGTGGCTGGAACCATGGGTACAAACCCACGCTCAGCTCCATTAAGCTGAGACCGTGCTGTGCCTACTTTTGTGTCTGTAGGGTATCTTCTAGAGCCAGAATAGGCACTTAAACATTCTGATGTAATAAACAATAGACATCAATTATTTTAAAAAATATATATATATTTTATTGATTTTTTTACAGAGAGGAAGGGAGAGGGATAGAGAGCTAGAAACATCAATGAGAGAGAGATATCGATCAGCTGCCTCCTGCACAACCCCCACTAGAGATGCGCCACAACCAAGGTACATACCCTTGACTGTAATCGAACCCAGGACCCTCCAGTCCGCAGGCCAATGCTCTATCCACTGCTAGCATCAATTATTAGAATATCTGACCACCTGGCCCGGTTGGCATGGCTCAGTGGTTGAGTGTCAACCTATGAACCAGGAGGTCAGAGTTCGATTCCCAGTCAGGGCACATGCCCGTGTTGTGGGCTCGATCCCCAGTGAGGGGCATGCAGGAGGCAGCCCATCAATGATTCTCTCTCATCATTAATGTTTCTATCTCTCCCTCCCTCTTCCTTTCTGAAATCAAGGAAAATATATTAAAAAATATGTATCTGTTCTCTTATTAAAATAAAAGACTAAATAAATACAGCTTTTAACTCCTTCATCTGTACACCATTCTACTTAATATAGGTTGTTTCAGATGTCTGACACATGAAATGTCAAACAAGGTAGCAAATTTCTATAAAGTTCAATATCCCCGATTTAATGTTCGAATCAATTTTAATTGAATAGTATCAATTTTAGCTAAAATCAAATAAAAAAGACATTCTTATTTCATTTCATGTGTGTACGTTATGAACACATGCACACAATTTTGCATGTTATAGAGACAGAAGATAAAAAAATAAGCGATTTTACATTGTTTTGTTGTTCAATACCAGAAAACAGTAATGGCAGAAATATCTGCACAAAATTCATGCCACTACGTATGTGTGTTCTTAGGTCAGATTGGCACTTTGTGTGTGAATTTCAGGAGCAGTAACTTCAATCTGAACAACCAAAACCATTTTAAAATGGCAGATCAGCCGAAGGAAACTAGTCAGGAAGATATGCCTCCCATCCCATAACATGAGGTGTTTTCTGACTTTTCTCGCGATCTTATTAAAAATGGTGTGAAAACATCCTATAATTAAGAAGAGCTTCCTTCTTATGTGCGTGGCACCTCCGGAGGAGTTAGTATTTGTCCTGGGATCAGGGAGCACGAGAGAGAAAATTAAAGCTAATGCGCAGACCTCTTTTTCATCTAAGAAACCCCTCCTAAGCCTCTTTGTTCCCCACATCCTGAACCATACCCTGGTCTTCCCACAAAGAGGAAAATAAAAAACCCTGAACATTCAGGCCTGCAAATTCCATCTCCCCCTTTCTATGATTACATACTAACTTGTTATCCCCCAGAAATAGACGTGTTTTTTTATAAAAACTAAGATAGAAAAATGCCAATGTATTTGTGTGTTTCTAAGCCTAGAAACAGAAATGCGAAGGATTACCAATGGAAGTATTACAAAGCAGGTAAATATTAGCATAACTTATTAAAGGAACATGCGGCTCTCCTTTTCATTTGCAGTAGATGTAAGTAGCGACAGTATTGTTCATGCACTGCTCCGCTGAACTTGTTTTCTGCCACGATGATGTGACGGTCACATGGGATGCAAGTTCAGCGAAGCATGTTTGCATTCTTGCTTATTAAATTTCCGACTTAAACAGTAGGAAAATTCCAAATTAACATCATTGTGAAGCTAAAAAGTTGGCTGCTTATCTATCAACTTTTAAAGAATATGTTGAATAAATCATTTCTGCACGAGCATATTCCTATAGCATGATAGGAATTCTCATTTACATTTTTTTATTTTTATTGTGTTACATATATATATACATATATATATATATATATATATATATATATATATATATATATGTATGTATGTATATATATATATATCCATTGCCCCCCTTCCATCTCAGGCATACCCCAACCTCCCAGTGTCTATGTTCATTGGTTATGCTTACATTCATGCATACAAGTCAAGTCCTTTGATTGATCTCTCATCAACCCTACCTCTCCTTCATCTTCTTGCTATGATTTCACAGTCTGTTGGAAGCTTTACTGCCTCTTTCTCTATCCTTTTGTTCATCAGTTAACAATGTTCTTTATTATCCACCAATGAGTGAGATCGATGAAGCTGCCTCTTTGACCCAGCGATCCCATTTCTGAAACGACATCCAAAGACCTCCGAAACACCAATTCGGAAGAATGTATGCATCCCTATGTTCACAGCAGCGTTATTTACAACAACCAAGATATGGAAACAGCCCAAGTGCTTTTTAGTAGCTGAGTGGATGGAAGAAGCTGTGGTACATTTTCACCGTGGAACACTGCGTGGCTGTGAGAAAGAGTGAACTCTTACCTTTTGTGACGGCATGGATATAGCTGGAAGTGACTGCACTAAGTGAAATGAGCCAGTCAGAGAAAGAGCCATACCACAGGATCTCACTGAGATGTGGAATCTGAGGAACAAAATAAACTGACGAACAAAATAGAAACGGAGGCATGGATACATGGAACAGACAATTGTCTGGGGGAAGGCGAGGGGGACTGGATGGAAGAAGGAGAAGGGATTAGTCAAAGAACACATGTGCATCACCCACAGACACAGACAACAGTGTGGTGCTTAGCAGAGGGAAGGGGGGATGAGGGCTGGGTGGAGAGGGCAAAGGGGGTGGGATCTGTAATGATGTAAATAAACAAACAAACAAACAAAAACCTGATTGAGTTAATGTTTGATGTCAATTCAAACTATAAGTATTATTTTTGTTTTAAAATAAAAAAAATACATTTCTCTGAAATATCACAAGTGCCAGTAGAATACATTTTTTAAAAAAGATTATTCAGAAGAAATAAGAATAGAAAAGAGTAGCCATCTACACAGACCTTGATTAAGAAACACTAACTTTGCCCTAGCTGGTTTGGTTCAATGGATAGAGCATCAGCCTATTGACTGAAGGGTTCTGGGTTCAATTCCGGTCAAGGTCACATACCGGGGTTGTAGGCTCGATCCCCATGGGAGGGAGGCGTGCAGGAGGTGGGCAATCAATGATTCTCTCTCGTCATTGATGTTTCTCTCTCTCTCTCCCTCTTCCTTCCTCTCTGAAATCAATAAAAATATATATTGAAAAAAAGAAAGAAACACTAACTTTCATATGAGGAGACTATTACTTCCAGGTCATTCAGGCCCCAACAACTCCTATTCAAACACCCCCAATGCCCTGTCTGTCCCCCACTGCAGGTGATCAATTCCAAAAACAACGCGTCTGAACACAGAGAATAACACTTTCTCTCAGGTACACCGAGAGGGGCACACACACATCACCAAACCCGGTGCGTGAACCGAGAGTCCACACGCAATGACTGGCCAGTCACAGCCATGAAACCTCAAACACAACAGAAACCAGTGGGTCATAAACTGGTAGAAAGTCGCCTGAAAGGTAGTTTGACATGGTAGCTAATCCAAGTCCCTTGTAAAAGTCTAATAAAGTACCATATTTTCTGGCGTATAAAATGACTGGGCTTATAAGCCGACGCCCAACTTTTCCAGTTAAAATAGAGAGTTTGCGATATACTCATCCTATAAGACAACACCCAGAGTATAAGACGACCCCCAACTTTTGAGAAGATTTTCCTGGGTTAAAAAGTCGTCTTATATGCAGGAAAATATGGTAGTTGTTTTTGTTTGTTTGTTTGTTTGTTGGTTTGTTTGTTTTTCCTTATAGTTGTATAAAGACAAAGTGATGGTTGGTTTATCTGAAAGACACAGGCCGGTCCTTTTGTGAAATAATGTATCATCAGATTAGTTCTCTCTCTTCATATCATGTTTATCACTGGATTCGATTTGCTTCATTCGTACAAGCTGACTCTCCCGATTAGATGCCCATCCCACTGTACAGAGAGTAGCAGGTTAATGAACAAAAGTCCAGTGACTTCCACAGGCGAGTTCAGTCACAGCTGGAAAGATCCCCCAGTTAGGACAATGGACGGAAGTGATTTAGTCACTGTCTTCTCTCTCTCGTCTTCATTTATGAAATGAACAAAATAGATTTGTAAATGTAAGAATATTGGCTTCATATTTTACTGCACATTTTTAAATGGCTCTAAAAGATTTTATGACTATCCGGTGGAATAATCATTTTTGGTACCGAGAGACGGTCCTTGGTGTAATTTAATAATAGAACACTCTGATTTCTTCCATTTTATAAAGAGCTAGATTTTAAGGTCACCCTGGCCCCTCAGATACTTATAAGAAAGATTAAAAGAGTTCATTTTTATTCCATTATTTTCTGAGTTTACCTGGGCACAATCTTATGCTAGCTAGCAAAATCTAATATATGTACAGTGGTACCTCAAGATACAAGTGCCCTCACATATGAGATTTTTGAGATATGAGCCGTCGATCGAGTGATTTTTGCTTTGAAATACAAGCAACATTTGAGATAGGAGTAATCTCACAGATTGGCCGGCTGCATACAACCCACTGTTTACCGGGACTTGAGCGTCTCATAGTTTCCCACGCCTCAAGGTTAAGGAACGAATTAAACTCGTATCTCGAGGTACCACTGTATTAGGAAAAAGATGTAAACAATAAATGAAAATTACTTGTGATGGTTGACATCCACCTTTTATGAAATGTTATCTGGAAGTCAAAAGTGAGCAGCTTTTTACTAGAATATTAAAACTTGGTAAAGCAATACCTTCCTTGACCTTGTATGCAGAAAACAGTTTATCATTAAAGACAGTATCTTCATCTGGCCGGTGTGGCTCAGAGGTTGAACACTGACCTATGGACCAGGAGGTTGGAGTTAGATTCCCGGTCATGGCACATGCCCCTGTTGCAGGTTCCATCCCCGGTGGGGCCGGGGAGGAGGAGCATGCAGGAGGCAGCTGATCAATGATTCTCATCATTGATGTTTCTATCTCTCCCTCTACCTTACTCTCTGAAATCAATAAAAATAAATAACTAAATATAGTATCTTCCAGGTTATAACAACTTGTTGGGTGGGGGTTCAGTTCTACTTCCTCAGAATTATTTTCAGGAATGTGACAAATACTTCCAAATACCACCTAATATTATAATGCTACAATACATTTCCCAGATACGTACTCAGATTACGCTCCTGTGTCATGCTTGTTTTTTGACGATACTATGCAAATCAAAAAATCAAAGTGAACTATCTTAGAGGAGCAAAATTATGGGGGGGGGGGAGGAATGCGTTAAATCTAAATAAATGTATCCAGCAGAGACCAGTTTGGCTCAGTGGATAGAGTGTCGGCTTGCGCACTGAAAGGTCCCAGGTTTGATTCTGGTCAGGGGCATGTACCTTGCTTGCAGGCACATCTCCCGGGGTGTGCAGGAGGCGGCTGATCGATGTCTCTCTCTCATCGATGTTTCTGACTTTCTATCTCTCTCCCTTCCTCTCTGTATAAAATCAATAAAATATATATTTTAAAAAATAAATAAAGGTATCCACATTCTATTTTTTGTTTTCTGAAGAAGAGTAGACCATTCATTATTCATCTAACATAAGGTGTGGAACAGAAAGGAGGATACATAGTAAATGGCAGTCCCTGTGCCACAGCAATGCAGCCAGCACAGGAACCCAGGTCCTGCTTGTCCGGAGGTACGTAATGCCTTTGGTCCTTGAGTGACAGTTGTGAGGTCTTATAAACGGATGTGATGGACGGAGGGTATGTTTAGGGGTTTCCTAACTTGGATACAGGCACCGTGTTGCTGCCTGCCTGCCGGGCACATCGGGGAGCTGCAGGGATGCCACATGAATCTGATGACCCCCAGTTCTGGCAGCCGGGCCCAGTGAACCGCTGAAGCATCGCCGGCTGACACACCCCCAATCTGTCAGGAGGGCCGATGCAGCTGGAACCCAGGGCTCGGGGAGGCGCGGAGGGCTGTTTTGCTCCAAACCTTTGGGAATTCTTAAACGACAGTTAATAATCTGTGAGTCAGAGGAGGCCGGGAATTCATGTTCTCCATCTCCCATGACCTAAGCCTGTCTCGTGATCATCCGTGTCTGTATACGCTTCATGTATTGAATTGTTCATAGAGACTCATTCCGTTATCCATGGATCACTCTTGGGATATTTGAGTATATTCAGATTTTCAAAAAAAAAATGTTTAATGAGCAATTTGGTTTCCTAACATTCAGACTCATTTCAAGAGGAAATGAGCAGTCTTAGGTAAAGAATCACTGAAAAAGCTCAAATATCAGCTGTGTGGCTACTTAGGAAAAATACCGGTTTGATGCCTGGAACTTGAAATTAACATTTAGATATCAGGAGGAACGCTCTGTAAACCACTATGATGTACACCTGAAACTAATACAAAATAATACTGAATGTACTCTCTAAGTGGAGAAAAAAATTAAAAATAGAAAAAAATTAATATTTTAGGATTTTTTTCACTAACTAGATTATTTAATTTAAAGGTTATTATTCTTCCCCCTCATTCTTTCAATATATAAATTGGTAGCATTTACATTTTTTAATAGTGAAGTTAAAATCTTGAGACTGCATTTTCATTTTTTAAATGAGCATTGCTCTCTGAAGCTATTTCCACAATGGTGTCAAAGGCTTAACACTTTTTCTTTTAAGAGACTTGTTGAAATCATAGATATTGGTTAACTTGATCATTAGCTTGGTTATTACCATTACACCTGATCTTTTTATATTATTAACAAGAGAGTTTCTACTAACATTTATAACTTTGTTTTACTGCCTCTTCCTTGATACATATACAGTGGTACCTCGAGATATGAGTGCCCTAACATACGAGATTTTTGAGATACGAGCCATTTTTGCTTTGAAATACGAGCAACATTTGAGATAGGAGTCATCGAGAGGATCGGCCAGCTGCACATGACCCACCAGTTTACCACGACTCGAGCGTCTCATAGTTTCCCACACCTCAAGGTTACGAAAGGAATTAAACTCGTATCTCGAGGTACCACTGTATTAAACTCTACAAATATCACATGATCTCCCTCATTTGTGGAATATAAAGAACATCATAAACGGATGAACAAAAATAGATGCGGAGACAAAGAAGCATCGAACAGACTGTCCAACTACAGCGGGAAGGCAGGGGAGGGTGAAAGGTCAACCAAAGGACATGTATGCAAGCATATAAGCATACCCAATGGACACTGGCTCTAAAGGGGTGAGGGCATGTGGGGGGGTGCGGTGAGGGGTGCAGGGGGGAGGGCAATGCGGGGATAAGGAGACATACGTACTGCTATTTGTAATCCTTTAAACATTAAAAACAAAGAATTTTCCAAGAAAAAAACCCTAGATTTGACACATGTATTCACTTTACAAAAGAAAGAACAGTATAGTAAATTAATGTTTTGCTTTGTTCTGGAGAAATGTTGTTATGCCACAAAATAAAGCATTTTTACAGGAACACCCTAAGTCATGTTTGCCAAATGCAGAACCTCTGCGCTTCTGAGCTAAATTCTACCAGCAAACATTTATCTTATGGCTCCTGTTCTACTCATTGAATCGTCTAAGTGATCCTAAGTGGTTTTTGCTGTTTTCTTTTGCTTTTTTTACCTGTACTATGAATCTCCTACTGGTTCCATTTTTCTTTTTTAAAAAATCTGTATTTGCCAAAACCGGTTTGGCTCAGTGGATAGAGCATCAGCCTTCGGACTGAAAGGTCCCAGGTTCGATTCTGGTCAAGGGCATGTATCCTGGTTGCGGGCACATCCCCAGTAGGGGGCGTGCAGGAGGCAGCTGATCGATGTCTCTCTCTCATGGATGTTTCTTACTCTCTATCCCTCTCCCTTCCTCTGTAAAAAAATCAATAAAACATATTTTTAAAAAATCTTTATTAATGAAAAGTTTACATCTGTCCCCTTTCTTCCCCCATTGACCCTTCAAGCCTGCCCACCCAGGCCTTCACCACCCCATGGTCTGTGTCTGTGGGTTAGGCACACGCAGACAAGGGCTTTGGTGGATCTTTTCCCACCAGGACCTGCATCATACTAAGCAGAATCAGCCAGTGAGAGAATGACAAGGATCCTAAGTGTTTTATTGAGATTCATTTAGGATAATCCTGTCTACTCTACGATAGTCCAACTGCTGAAAATGAATTTGGGAAACAACAGAAATCTAATTCCCCCACTTCATTGATTTTTTCACCTTTATTTTATTCTTATCATGTAGTGCATGCTGCACTGACACTGAATATCTTAAATTCTTAGTTCTTTCAGGGAAGATCAACCTCTTCACTAGTAAGTGCACTCACAATTTCTCTGCAGCTCACAGGAGCTGATAAATAGGCTGTTGTAAATATGGGGTGAAATCCAGAGGCCTAAAAAGGCCAGGACCTAACATGTTCAAAACTTCTCGAGTTGAGCATGAGAACTTTGCTTTGTTTTACTCATTGATATATATATATATATATATATATATATATATATATATATATATATATATATGAGTAAGCATTATATACCCGTATTTTCCGGTGTGTAAGATGACTGGGCATATAAGTCGACCCTCAACTTTTCCAGTTAAAATACAGAGTTTGGGATATACCCGCCCTATACGATGACACCCGGCGTATAAGACAATCCCCGACTTTTGAGATGTTCCTGGGTTAAAAAGTCATCTTATATGCCAGAAAATACAGTATATATTCAGTCCTCTATTCTTCTAGGACAAAACAAAACAAAACAAAACAAAACAAAACACAACACAACACAACACAACAAAACAGCCAAGTTCCTTTGAGGTCTAAGATCCCTAAGAGTAACTGATGATGATGGTTTATGATAAAGACTTTCTCTATAAAAATCTGTTAAATCGTTAACAAAGAAAAACACTGCAAAAGCAGAGAAATGTAAAAAATGCTTATAGCAGCCCTCCTCTAGAATTTCTATAGCCATTGCTTACATACGAGAGTCCAGGGAAGTTAAATACACGGTCAAAGCCACAGAGCAAGTCAGTGCTCAATCGGAACTAAAAAGCCTGGCTTGGTTCTTGAACTTGGGCTGTGGACAATTCTATAGCTACCGAGTCACTACCTGGCATTTCAGTGCCCTTTGCTTACACAGAGAAAAGCTTCTTAACCAGGCACCTAAGGAATTCACTAAGTTGTGCCAAAGTCACAGATAATTCTTTCTGCAGGAGTAAATGGGCCAAATAAGTTGTTATTTTTGTTTTGTTTTGTTTTAATTTTGGTGTGTTTTGTGTTTTGTTTTGTTTTTTGTTTTTTGTGGGTTTTTTTTGCAGTAGACCATACATTAGACAGACGCCATGTGTCAGTAATGTACCCTTCCACGGGGTAATTATGCAGAACGAAGTCTTAAGAAGTATACGGATGATAGAAGAAAAAGGGACAAAATAATTTGACTTCCTTTAAATTCTCTATTCTCTTTAATCAATTGACAGCCAGATTTCAATCTTTGAAGTTCAAATGAGTTTTTTCAAAGATGGACCAAAAGTGATACTTAGGGAAAAAAAAAAAATTGAGCACATTTCCAAAAGTTAAAAGTAGTATAAGAAACCATAAAAGAGAATTGAGTATAACAAAAATACAATGGAATGGTTTTTATTTAAGGTCACCTTATAATCAAACTATGAAGGAATAAAATATATTACTTAAAGTTTTCCTCCTTCATTAAGACTTTTCCATGTCAGAAATAATATTTTGCAACTTATGATCTTTTAATGGTATACCTTAAAAATTGAAAGTCCATCAATATCTAAAGAGTAGAGTTAGTCACAAAGGTCTGAGAATTAAAAATTAAATTTTTAATTAACATCAAAGGCGAATTTCGAAAGAAGATACCGTAAAACTTTGACTAACAGAAACTCCTGGCCAAAACTTCAATTAATCAAGATTTTGCTGAACTCTAACAGGAGAGCCATATTATAAGAAAATGATCTCATATTAAAAATTTGGTCAAAAAAGAATTTAAACTACATTTTCAAATAACCAGGTTACTAGTCAGTCTTCTATATCATATACCGCCTAAGAACAAGGGATAGAGAGATCCGAATTCTATAACACTGTCAACCCTTAGTCCTAAGCAATGGTCTACACTAGCTTGTTGGAATATCTAAAACCCAGTCAAGGATTAGTGCTCGAGGTATTTGCAGATGACAATATCTACTTCCCCGTGTTAATGCCGATTAACCGAACTAATAGAAGACAACTATCTACATGAGTGTTTTTAGAGTATCAGGCAAGAGAAACATTGTTCGCTGAAGCAGCCTCTACCTGTTTGTCTCATGTAAATTTCTGTTCTTGGAATTTCCTGCCTAAAGGTCATGGGTGTGTCCCAGAGTCTTAATAAAAGAGATGGCAAGGCCAAAGGAAGGCGGTAGTCTTTCCACCAGAGGAAGGCTCCCACCTGGCCTCCCAATATTCCCAAATTAATACTTTTCTAGTCTCTTTTCTTTTGCGTGCGGCCTCCTCCAGAATCTGAATCCTGAACCGGGAACCCTGAACCATGCGGGATGTGAAAGAGGTTCCCACAGTATGTTCTGCCTAGAAATCAAAAAGGGCTTAAAATAGCATCAAGAAACTGAGGCTTACTCAGTTTTCCTACTGAAGCAGGTAAAGTACGTTTAGGCCTGTTAACAAACAGGCCCATTTAGCTCAGTACCAGCCCCAGTGCACAGAGGTGAAGCACACAATTTCCGATAACTTGGTTATCATTTCTACCACTACATATGTATTAATCACCTGTAAAACCAGCAGAATATGTTCCGCATGCGCCCGCTTGACATATGTTGTACACGATCACACATTTGAGCCACACGATTGTTTATATCATTTTATAATGATGCTGATAATTAGCAGACAACTAAATTATGCAGCGAACTGTAAATGCTACACTTAATTACTTGATCAGTTTTCTATGTTTCCATGGAAATTAAATGGCTAACTCAACTCATAAATTATTTTATAATTTCCATCTTTATCAATATGAATGTGAATGAGTTAATAAAACTCACAAGCTCAACAAACCAGTTGGTATTTTTTATAAATATATTTTATTGCTTTTTACAGAGAAGAAGGGAGAGAGATAGAGACATAGAGACCTTTATGAGAGACATCGATCAGCTGCCTCTTGCACACCCCTATTGGGGATGTGCACACAACCAAGGTACATGCTCTTGACTGGAATTGAACCTGGGACCTTTCAGTCCCCAGGCCAATGCTCTATCCACTGAGCCAAACCAGTTTCAGCGGTATTTTCCTAGTAGTTTTTCTATTTTCACAGCTTCTCTATGATGCTGTGAAAATTTATCAGGTTCTCTAACATCTCCAAAGCATTCCTGAGCTCGGAAAATTAAAGGGACAATAAAATAAATCTCTCAGAAGATACAATTTCCACCTTCTGTCAGAAACTAACTAGTTAGAAAACTCTTTATAGCTTAAACTAGCCGTTACGTTTTTATGGTTCTGTGTATTTTCAAACATAAGAATAATGCTTTCTCACTGTAAACTGACCCCATACAGTAAACCCTGGCACAGCCCACACAATGTATTATAAGTCTAGTTGTTTTTCGACATCATACTTTTTATCTTTTTACATATTTTATTGATTTTTTACAGAGAGGAAGGGAGGGGGATAGAAAGCTAGAAACATTGATGAGAGAGAAACATAGATCAGCCGCCTCCTGCACACCCCTTCTGAGGTTGTGCCCGCAACCAAGGTACATGCCCTTGACCGGAATCAAACCTGGGACCTTTCAGTCCACAGGTCAACGCTCTATCCACTGAGCCACACCGGTCAGGGCTACAGCATATTTTTTAGAGGCCTGCAAATATTCCTAAGAATTCTCCTGCAGCTAAAATCATTTCTCATTTAAAACTACCTCATGATGGCTACTGAATGTGGGTCAATCCTTGGCGGCCATCCTACAACAATTTGCAGCTAAGAAATTGGGTCGTAATTTCCCTGTGTGAGAGTTCATTATCGGGGTATGAAAATGATCCTGGTTTTGAATATTAATTTTGAGTCCTGCTACTTTGCCAAATTCATGTGTCAGATGAAGTTTTCGGTAGAGTCTTCTGAGTGTTCTGCATGCAATCTCATGTCATCAGTGAATGACAGTTTCACTCCCTCCTTTCCAAATGTGGATGCCTTTTTCCTTCTTCTAGTCCAGTGGTTATCAACCTTCCTAATTCCACGACCCTCTAATATAGTTCCTAATGTGGTGATCCCCAACCATAAAATTGTTTTCGTTGCTACTTTATAATTGTAATTTTGCTACTGTTATGAATTACACTATAAATATCTATGTTTTCCAATGGTCTTAGGTGACCCCTGTGAAAGAGTCATTCGACCCTACAGGGGTCGCAACCCACAGGTTGAGAACAGCTGTTCTAGTCCGATCACTATAAATGCAAACATCCCTGTTTTGTTCCTGATCTTGAGGGAAATACTTTTAGGGTGGCCATATACGGCCTTCATTATCTTGAGGTCTGATCCCTCTATTCCCACCCTGTTGAGAGTTTTAATCATAAATGGATGCTGGGTTTTACCTCATGCCTTTTCTGCATCTATTGATATGATCGTGTGATTTCTTATCCTTCATTTTGTAAATATGATGCATCCCGTTTATTGATTCGCAAATATTCTACCAACCTACATCCCCGGAATAAGTCCCACGTGACCATGGTGTACAAGCTTGTTAATACATTGCTGGGTCTGGTTTGCTCCTATTTTGTAGAGGATTTTAGCATCCATGTTCATCAGGAATATTGGCCTGGAATCCTCTTTCTGTGCGGTGTCTTTATCTGGTTTTGGAATTAGGATAATGCTGGTCTCATTAAAAGAGTTTGGAAGTATTCCTTGATACTTTTGGAATACATTCAATTTTTAAAAAGAAAAAGAAATTGGGTCATTAAAGTTAGTTGCTCCTCTATAGGGAACAGGCATTGGAAGGATCCAAAGGCACATGCACATTAACATCAACTTAAAGATTCCAGGCGCACTGAAAAACTGAGCACTTTATCCCAATTTAATCCAACCTTTATATGGACAATTCCAACATGCCAGCATTCTCTGTGGCTGATAGAAACCACCAACCTCCTCGGGCTTATTTCTCCAGCATAAATTTAGAAAAACACTCATCCTGAAATGCCCCAGTGCAGTGCCAGATTGTTTATAAATAGAGAAAGTTTAAGAGACTAGAGAATCCCCAATTTTTCATTGGGTTTGGTGGGCATGAAAGCTATTCACGAAGTCATTCATAAATATTTCTTTACCCAATTGTTAACACAACGTGAATTTTTATATAATTGGTAAAATGATACAGTGGTACCTCGAGAGACGAGTTTAATTTGTTCTGTAACCTTGAGGCGTTGGAAACTATGAGACACTCGAGTCCTGGTAAACTGGTGGGTCGTGTGCAGCCGGCCGATCCGCGCGATGACGCCTATCTCAACTGTTGCTCGTATTTCAAAGCAAAAATCGCTCACTCGACGGCTCGTATCTCAAAAATCTCGTATGTTAGGGCACTCGTATCTCGAGGTGCCACTGTATTGTTAAGAAACCGAATAGACTCTCGCCTTGTCCCTGGAGCTCTCTGTGCTGTGGGAGCCGCCTGCCCCCGCCAGCCCTGGAACTTGGATATCGACGTGTCTCTCCAGGAGCTCCGAGAAGATGAATTGCTAGTTGTCATTTCTTAAAAGCGCCTTTTAGCTCTTGAGGCTTCGGGAAATGAAGAAGATGACTTGAAACAGGAAAAATATTGGGATTATCATTAATGACATCCCTGCAGCTGCCCGTCAATATCCAAGGCACGCTGGCCAAGAAAAGCACTCACACCGAACCTCAGGCTGAGCGCCTCCTGGCTCACAACGGAAGGGAAAGTCAAGCAGCATAAAGAGTACAACCGAAACCGGTGTGGCTCAGTGGATAGAGCGCCGGCCTGCAGACTGAAAGGTCCTGGGTTCGATTCCGGTCAAGGGCATGCACCTTGGTTGCAGGCACATTCCCATGGGGGGTTGTGCAGGAGGCGGCTGATTGGTGTTTCTCTCTCTCTCACGTCCTCTGTAAAAAGAATCAATAAAATATATATATTTTTTAAAAAGAGTATAGCAAGCCATTGGCAGGGAAACTAAGAAGTGAATGGAAACTCATAGAACCTGGGAAAAGGCAAACTCCATGTTTCAGTTCAGAATCAGGACAGAGGGCACTTTTCAAGGACCTTTGATAATTCAGGTGCTTCCCTCAGAGAGGAAGGTATCAGCATACACCCGAGCTGTGCAAATTTCTACCTGCTGACAAGTTGGTTTGCAATAAAAACCTCTGTAGTCGTGACGTCAGAAACGTCTGGAATCCCACCAGGGATCTATTTAACCTGAGGACTTGCTAACGTCCCTGGGAAGAAGCCACTCCAGATGGAGGCGGGAAGTGTAGGTGTCATCTGGTGACCTGTTCCGAATTACCAGAGAATGAGATCCCTGGACACATATCCGATTCCCGAGCAAGAGAAGCTGCACATCCTAAGCAATAAAAGGCTGACATGCAAATCAACCGAAACGCAGAACAACCGGTTGCTATGATGCGCACTGACCACCAGGGGGAAGACACTCAATGCAGGAGCTGCCCCCGGTCCACAGGCCCCAACGGCAGGACTGAGGTCTGCTGGCCAGCCTCTGTCTTTTCCCCCAGCGGGCAGACTCCGATGGCCCGATGACGAACAGGGAGCTGGGAGGGGGGTGTGGCGGATACCAGCCATGCCAGGCCAAGGCCCCTGCCCTGCCAGTCGCCCCACACCCAGAGGGCGATCCTCAGTGGGGGACATGGCTGGCGAGCGGAATGGCCAACCTGTTAGTCCCTCTCCCCCCACCCTCCTACCTCCTAGCAGGCTCCAATCACCCATTGCGAACAGGGAACTGGGGTAGGTGGCGGCATAAAGAAACACTTCTTGCCAAGACCGATGTGGCTCAGTGGATAGAGCCTTGGCCTGCAGACTGAAAGGTCCCAGGTTCGATTCCGGTCAAGGGCATGTATCTTGGTTTTGGGCACATTGCCACTGAGGGGCGTGCAGGAAGGAGCTGATCGATGTCTCTCTCTCATCGATGTTTCTGACTTTCTATCTCTCCCCCTTTCTCTCTGTAAAAAATCAATAAAATATATGTAAAAAAATGAGAAGATGTAATAAACATCCCTGACAGATTCAGAATGAATAAAGAGCAGCTGACTAGGGAATGGGTAAATATACAATTAGGCATTTAGCGCGGTTGAGAGGCGGGGCTGGTGGAAGACAGTAGGTGAGAAGAAATCATTATGATTTGACAGCTAAATGGGAGATGTTTGATTATCTTCTGAGTTAAGGGAAGACTTAGTGGATAACGCAGAGCTGCGTAGAAGAGGGAAAAAGAGCTGAGTGCGGTAATAACAGATTTCTGTTACCACATTATTTCCTACGTCTGTATGTACTCCTCTCTTAGTTTGTTCCCGTTTGCCTTGTGATGTGCGATTTTTAGCTTAGGTAAGTATTTCTGAAGTTATAAAGTCCTGAAGATTCTTTGACAAAAAGGGAGAAAAAAGCTTTCTTCTAACTAGAATTTTTTCATCTGAACCATCCCTTCTCGTCTGCCTCCAGAAAGAAAGCCCAAGAGCATTAGCTACGAGGAGACTTTCTTCCAGAAGGAAACCTCCAGTCTCTGGTGGGAGACACAGTTAATGCCACTCACTCCCTGAAGACACTTGCTCTGACTGAACGCTAAGGACACATCAGGTCTCCAGTTCAACTGG
Organism: Lasiurus borealis; assembly: GCA_004026805.1. Lineage (NCBI taxonomy): Eukaryota > Metazoa > Chordata > Mammalia > Chiroptera > Vespertilionidae > Lasiurus > Lasiurus borealis. The sequence goes on from PVJN01001533.1 coordinate 122,157, forward strand.
TCTGGGCTAATTTGTTTTAGAAGAGAAAAACAATAAGTCTTATATATACAGTGGCACCTCGAGATACGAGTTTAATTCATTCCGTAACCTTGAGGCCTGGGAAACTAGGAGACGCTCGAGTCACGGTAAATGGGTGGGTCGTGTGCAGCCGGCCGATCCGCACGATGACTCCTATCTCAACTGTTGCTCGTATTTCAAAGCAAAGATCGCTCGCTCCACGGCTCGTATCTCAAAAATCTCGTATGTTAGGGCACTCGTATCTTGAGGTACCACTGTATTGTTTTCTTTATCTTCCCTGATGAGGGATATTTCTGTGCAGATGGCCGTGCCCAGAGATTGGAGCTGCTTCAGCAATAGTTGGATTCAAGTGCTACCTGGCCGGGAAATCTTGAACTTGGCACAACGTGGTTTACTGGACAGGAGGACCTGAAAGAGTCTGGAAACCATAACAGGATATGGTACAACAGGTTCTCTGGCACTGCCAGGGCGTGAGAAGAACCAGGAATATGAAGTCCTATGACATCTGTATTAGCCCCAGCATTCGCTCGTTGTATGAGCCTAAATTTCATGAGCTATTAACATCATGAAAATGAATTCTATTTTCTCTCCTCTTTGGAAAAAGAAAGAATTCAAATTAGAGAATTTCAGGGAATTTAGAATTTTAGGTAATTGTGGTGTTTTTAAGGTATTGAAATATGATTAAAATATTGAAACAATCCGTTAATAAATCAGATCATGGAAAACATACTTTTCTCAATCTCTTTCACTCTTTGACTCTCCCTCTCTCTCTCTGTCTATCTAACAACAATAACAACAGGACCTTTGAGTATTATATTAATAGTGTATTTCCACCTCCTTCCTTCTTTCATAATACCTCAATATTTTTTAATATATGTTATTGACTTTTTACAGAGAGGAAGGGAGAGAGTTAGAGAGCTAGAAACATCTATCAGAGAGAGACATCAATCAGCCGCCTCCTGCACGCCCCCTACTGGAGGTGTGCCCTCAACCAAGGTACATGCCCTTGACCGGAACTGAACCTGGGACCTTTCAGTCCACAGGCCGATGCTCTATCCACTGAGCCAAACCGTTTCAGCTAATAGCTCAATTTTTTAAACTAACAATGGTTTCTTTATCATTAACATTGCCACTTTAATTTCTTGTTGCATTTTTTATTACTGAATTGATCAATTCCGTGCTATAAGAGGATTAATAAAGAAAATTTTATAATAAAGTTCTAGATATTATAAAACAGTTTCCTTTAGAAATATCTGTTGTTTGCTGTTCAAAATCTGACACCTCATTGGGATTGCATAGCTTATTTATTATTTACTTATAACACATAATAAATTGGTTTTAGAGAAAGGAAGGGAAAGGGGGAGAAAGACAGAGAGAAATATCGGCAGGTTGCTTCCTGTATGCCACCTAACCAAGAATCACATTCCTGACATTTCAGTGCACACGTCTCTGTTCCAACCACTGAGCCACACGGCCAGGGCTGGGCAGCTTGTTTATCCATCCTTTGGTGTGATGGCCAACGGCTCATCTGCTGAGCGACACAGTGAAGCAGGACCTTCAGAGCCTCCGTCTCAGGGAAAAACCACTATGTGACCTGGAGGCTCCCATCCCTCCCTCCCCCATCACAGAGGTCACCCTCCTGGGCTGAGGACAGAGCCATAGAGATGGTCCCTGTGGACTCTGTGGCTCCAGGAGTGGAGACTGTAAATGACCTTTAGGGACGATGAACTTGGCTCAGTGTTACAATCTGCTTTCACAAGACCAGTCCACATTCCACCTTCTAGCAGGGATGATTGGGAGATAGGGAGCATCAACAGGAACAGGTGCAGCCCATTGAAACCCACCCCCCAAGGCTGTTTGCAGAATTTCGAACAACAACAACAAAAAATATGGTTTGGGTCTTTAAAAGAGGCCGCATACCCCTGAGACGGGGGTCCTGAGTGTGTGGACTCCACCTGCGTGTGGTGCCCTCTCGGCCGTCGCTGGCCACTCGGTGAACCCTGCTGCTTATTGCCAGCTCAGCAGCCTCCCTGGTCCTTTGCAACCGATCGTGGGAGTCACCCCACCACAATAGCATTTCCCCTGACAGCACGGCTAGTCACTGGCGGCACTTGATCAGTTCTTTTTAAACATGTGGCCTGCTTACCCTCATAGAAACTCCATCACATAGCAGATGCCCAGTGAACATGTCATCACAGGACATCAAAACTTTCTTTAGCAGAAACCAGTTTGGCTCAGTGGATAGAGCATCGACCTTCGGACTGAGGAGTCCTGGGTTCGATTCCAGTCGGGCACATCCCCAGTCGGGGGCATGCAGGAGGCGGCTGATTGATGTCTCTCTCTCATCGATGTTTCTAACTCTCTATCCCTCTCCTTTCCTGTCTGTAAAAAATCAATGAAATATATTTTTTTAAAAAAAACTTTCTTTAGCAATCGAGGAGATTTTCCTGGACATTCTTTTGCAAAAATTGGTCAAGTTCTTGTTGTTGTTTTTTTTGGACTAAAATTTAACTCACTGCCCATGATTTTTCATCTCCAAAGGGACCAGAATATTAGTTATTTGACTTATCACAATCACTAGAAAGGCTGCTTTCCAAGACACACCATTCTAAACCCTTTATAAAGACGTGTTTGGAACCAGCACAAAGGCAAGATCGGACACCGAAAGCACCACACACACTGGGGCCCTGCGTTGTTACAACACGGATAACGGGGTCATTACAACACGGATAACGGTGTCATTTAATGCGATTCTCAGACCAGGCCCTGCAGGTCCTCTTCTCGGGGAAGAGACACTGCGGTGGAGGGAGGCGAAGTGAGACACCAGGGCCAGCCCCGCACTAACTAACGGCTGCCTCTGGGATGCAAACCCGCCGAACCCGGCTCCCATCCAACCTTTGGAGCCGCACACAACACAGACCACACACACGTGTGTGTGAAAACATCGCCGCACCTTCCTGGAACACAGTGATGCTCAGGAACCTGAACGCAGGCTTACCTTTCAGACTCAACGCGGGTCAGAGCTTCCTTCAGAGGCATAATCTTCCACCACGAGGATTTTTACCGCCAAGACTCCTTCCCAAGTTTCTGAAAATAATTGGAGAAAAAATAATTGTTGGAGAGATAAGTGGTTGAAGAGGCACTGTGTCCTCACAAGAAAAATATATATATATTTTTAAAAAAACTAAAAATCATCATTTCTTCCAGGACGCGTCAGAGAATGGGGGGCACCAGGCAAACGGATGCCCCCAATCTAGAAAGATGAAGCGGACAGAGCACCCAGCTTACCCGGAGCAAAGCCCAGGGTAGCCTGCGGGTGGAACATCCCAGCTGGAGCCAATGTGAGTAGTGACACTTTACCCCACAGTCCACCACCTGCCGGAGGCTCAGGGCAGACCAGCTGGAAAACTAAAAACTCCGAAAAGGCCCAGTGTTTCTCCAGCCCCACCCCCCACCCCTCATTCTATCAGTTTTCCCTGTGGGAAGCCCACTGTTCTCAGGGTGAAGATGGAAGAAAAGTCCTCTGTGCTTCAGACCAGTAAGGAGAAAGGTAACTACTTGAGAATACCCTGAGAGTTCTCCTTCTACCAGAGAAGACCTGCCCTCCAGGAAATGGGGCAAGAGCTCCCCAAGATTAGCCAGCCTTGGAGAAAGAAATCCCCCACTCCAGCCACCTCCACGCGGCCCTCCACCCAGGAGGAGAAACAGCCAACTCAGGCTCAAATACGCACTGACACAGCTCACAGGACCATGACTCTCCCCTCCCCACACCCACCGCCAGGCCCACAGGTCCCTGCCATAACAAAGGATCGCAGCTCAAATGTAACTCACTGCCTGTTATTTCTCATCTTCCAAGGGAACAGAATATCAATTATTATATGTAGGGAATAAATAGGGAACTGTATTAGGGAGCATCTAGAGAAACTCCAGGCCAACACACAGGCAGAAACAAGGATGCCAGGAGAAAGGAGAGACTCTGAGAGCGGTCACAGCAGACAACACACCTGGCCCAACTCCCAGACAGATTAAAAAGCAAATCCAAGAGGAACGCAGAAGGCAGCAGAGGCAAATGGCTGTATTCGCCGCCTCCCACAACCACAGCAAAATTACAACTAAAGCCAAAACCGGTGTGGCTCATTAGATAGAGCGTCAGCCTGCAGACTGAACGGTCCCAGGTTCGATTCCAGTCAGGGCCATAACCTTGGTTGTGGGCATATCCCCAGTGAGGGGCATGCAGGAGGCGGCTGATTGATGTCTCTCTCATCGTTGTTTCTCTACCCCTCTCCCTTCCTCTCTGTAGAAAATCAATAAAAATATATTTTAAAAAAATTACAACTAAAATGCTGAACAACCATCAGCCAGAACCACGGGAAAGCAGGCTGAATGTAAGTCTTCAAGAAGTAAAGAAAAAGTAGACTGAGGCTGGGAAGATGGGCTGAGGCATGGAATGGGCAGACCAGGCACCCGGGGTGGACACTGTTTTCATCTGGAGCCAGAGCGTCTCCGATAAGGCCGCTGGAGAAACAAGGGGTCCCAACTGGGAGTTGGGCCAGGTGTGTTGTCTGCTGTGACCGCTGTCAGAGTCTCCCCTTTCTCCTGGCATCCTTGTTTCTGCCTGTGTGTTAGCCTGGAGTTTTTCTAGATGTTCCCTAATAGAGTTCCCTATTTATTCCCTACATATAATAACTAATATTCCGTTCCCTTGGAAGATGAAAAATAATAGGCAGTGAGTTACATTTGAGCTGCGATCCCTTGTTATGACAGGGACCTGTGGGCCTGGCGGTGGGTGAGGGGAGGGGAGTGATCACGGTCCTGTTAGCAGGTGTCAGTGTAGTTGAGTCTGAGTTGGCTGTTTCTCTTCCTGTGTGGAGGGCTGTGTGGAGGTGGCTGGAGTTGGGGATTTCTTTCTCCAAGGCTGGCCCCCAGCCCAGGGCCCCAGAGCTGGGAAAGAAGTCCCTTCGGGCAGTAAGAACTACAGGCTGTAAAAAAACAGTGGGGGTTGGGGTTCAGTGACATAGAGGCCACTGGAGACACAGCTGTTCCTCTTAAAAGGCCAGGGCCACGAACTGAACTTAAAAAGTCCCGGTTCCTATGAGCTCCAGCACCAGGGCTAGGCTCTGGGGGACCCAGACACACAGGAGGTGGAGCTGGATTGTCTGGCATTGGGGCAGGAACTCAGGGTGGCTTTCTCCCAGGCGGAGGTGCTCGCAAGGATCATTACTCCTATGCTGGCACACCACCCCCCCTGCCCCAGTTGCAGGGCTGACTGGCAGCCATTTCTGTGTGCTGGGCCCTGGTGGTTCCCTGAGACCCCACCTCATCCAATTTATAACCAAAGCTGTGCAACTACTTTTTCATATGAAGGGCCTGTCCTTGCTCAGGTTTAAATCTTTCCAACAAGCTGCAGCTGGTCAGGGAGCCCAAACCAATCAATAAAAGGACCAAAACCTGGCACCAGCACCAGCCTGCCTTGCTTCACAGCTGGGCCTTGTCTGGGCACTTCCAAACCTGATACAAAAGGAGGAATCTGCAGATCTCTCTGTATCTCCTGATGGGTGGCCCAGACAGGGGCCAACTTTGAACCTCTCTGGAGGCCCGAGAGCCAGTGTCCCCAGTGGTCAGTGTGAGACTATACCAGAACACAACTCTTCGCATCCATAAGCCACACATTCAAGGGGCAGACTCAGTGAGCACCAAAGCCCCACTGAAGCAAGTCCTGCTCCATAGGGGTGTCTCCTGCACAGCAGCTCTCCCATGGTAGTCACAGCTGGTCCACACAGCCAATTGGTCTGGCGATCAATTCCTCACAGTGATACCAACAGCAACCAAGTCGCAACTACAAGACTATGCTCACAGCCCACAAAGGGGTGCACCTAGAGATCCCAGCTCGTGACTGAGGAGGTTGAATCACTGGGCCCTACAGGACACCTACTGCACAAGGCCACTCTACCAACTCAAGGAGACATAGCATCTCTACCCAATACATAGAAACAAACACAGGGAAGCAGCCAAAATGTGGACACAAAGAAACATATCACAAATGAAAGCAAACTACTGGATATACACAGCTATAAGGCTACTCAAGAATATTCTAGAAACCTCCAAGGGACATAGTGAGACTTGCAAGGATCTTAGAATACCAAAACAATGAAAAAAGATCAGTCAGAAATTAAGTATGCACTGACAGAAATAAAAAAAAATAATAATACACAGGGATTCAACAGTAGACTAGAGGATCCCAAGAATCAAGTCAAAGATTTGAAATATGAGGAAGCAAAAACACCCAACCAGAAGAGCAAAAAGAAAAAAGAATCCAAAAATATGAAGATAGTGTGAGGAGCCTCTGGGACAACTTCAGGCATGCCAACATTATGGGGTGCAAGAAGAAGAGAAAAAGCAAGATTTTAAAAACCTATTTGAAGAAATAATGACAGAAAATGTCCTCTATCTAATAAAAATAATAGAGTGACAAGTCCAGAAAGCACAGAGAGTCCCAAACAAGAGGAACTCAAAGAAGACCACACCAAGACACATCATCATTAAAATGCCAAGGGCTAAAGACAGAAAGAACCTTGAAAGCAGCAAGAGAAAAGCAGTTAATTACCTATGAGGGAGCACCCATATGACTGTCAGCTGATTTCTCCACAGAAACTATGTAGGCCAGATGGGAGTGGCAAGAAATATTCAAAGTGATGAATAGCAAAAACCTAAAACCATGATTACTCTACCTAGCAAAGCTATCATTCACAATTGAAGATCAAATAAAGCGCTTCACACACAAGAAAAAGGTAAAGATTTCATCACCACCAAACCAGTATAACATGAAATATTGAAGGGTATTCTTTAAGAAGAGGAAGAAGAATAAAAAGAAAAAGATAAAAAATGTGAACAACAAAATGGCAACAAATACATACCTACCAACAACTGAATCTAAAAATTGAAATAAACAAATAAATATAGTGAACATAATAAACTGGTGAATAACATAGAATCAGAGGCATGGAAATGGAGTGGACTAACAATTCTCAGAGGGAAGTGGAGTGGGGATGGGAAGAGATTAAACAAAGATCTTATATACATGTGTGCATTTCCTATGGACATGGACAATGGGATAGAAAAGACATGGGGTGGGGCAGGAAATGGGTGGAGGGGAAAAAAGAGGGACATCTATAATATGCACAACAATAAATATTAAAAAAAAAACAATGAACTATTTGTGTGAGCATTAAAAAAATCTGCCTGCTAAAGGCATATCTAGCTCATTTCACTTTGCCTAATATAGAGTTGATACCAATCTAACAGTATCAATAATTACTTCAATAGAAACCATCTAAATATATCCATTAAAAGACAGAGACTGACAACATGGATTAAGAAAAACAGGACCCAACTATGTTACCTTCAAGAAAGAGAATGCTTAAGCTCCAGATTCTTGTTCTTCAAAGAAAGATGACTTATGAATCCCTCACAACACTGACTTTTTCTCTCATAAACTATTTCGGTGTTTTTATAGCTACTATTTCTATAAAATACGCCACTTCTCAAATAACAGAAACCCAGCTTCAAGTGATTTAAGAAGAAGTAAACATTTCAGATCATGGAATTCATTTGCCCTAAACTTCAGGTCTTGGCTCAATGTAGAGCTCAAGTTATATCACCAGAACCGAGTTTCTCTTTATTTCTCCACTACGTCTCCTCTATGTAATGTCATTCTGTGATGGGTTTCACGAGGACTGCTGGAAGTGCCCAGGTTCAAAGCCAACCAAAAATACAGTGGTACCTCGAGATACGAGTTTAATTCGTTCCGTAACCTTGAGGCGTGGGAAACTATGAGACGCTCGAGTCAAGGTAAACTGGTGGGTCATGTGTAGTCAGCCAATCTGCTCGATTACTCCTATCTCAACAGTTGCTCGTATTTCAAAGCAAAAATCGCTTGCTCAATGGCTCGTATCTCAAAAATCTCATATGTTAGGGCACTCGTATCTCAAGGTACCACTATAGTGAGATTCTTTTTCCGCCACATGAAACCAAACTCATTTTCATGGCTTCGGGGATAATAGGTAAACTGACCATATAGCCTGAACAATGTATTGAACAGCGTGGGTTGGATCTATGGGGGTTAAATGCCAGTGGAAACATGTGAGGCAGGAAGGAGGAGAATATGTGATCTTTTGGATGGAAAACCAGTAATTCCAAGCAAAGGGGGTTTGAAAATTGATGTTCACTTCATGTCATTGAACAAAAACATCAGGTTCTTTTCTTCATTATGCTCAAATAATTTGCTCATTGTTTCTTTTCACATGGTTTCTAGATATTTATAAATAAATATATATATACATACATATACATACCCTATCTGATAAAAGAATAATATGCAAATTGACTGTACCTCCGCTACACCCACAAGCCACGCCACCAGCCATGCCCACCAGCCAATCAGAGCGACTATGCAAATTAACCCAACCAAAATGGCTATGGCCACAGAGAGAGCAGGAGGGAGGCTTGGGTTGCTCCTGGCGATGGAGGAAGCCAAGCTTTCCACACACCCTGGTTGGTCCAGGCCTCTGCTTCAGGCAACAAAGTTTCAATGGTAGAATATAAATCCCAGATACCAGGGCCTCCATATGGGTCGATGAGGGCATGGCCGGCCTGAAAACCACCACAGGCCCCTTGCCCAGGCCACCCCATGCCACAAGAAAACACCCACACTGATCCAGGATACCCTTCAGGGCAAACCAGCTGGCCCCCACCCATGCACCAGGCTTCTATCCTATCTAATAAAAGAGTAATATGCAGATTGCCCATCATTCCAACACACAAGATGACGGCCCCCATGTGGTTAAAGATCCTGCCCCCAATGTGGACATAAGATGGCCACCACAAGATGGCCAGCAGGGAAGGGCAGTTGGCAGGGACCAGGCTGGCAAAAGAGGGCAGTTGTGGGCAATCAAGCCTGCAGGGGAGGGCAGATAGGGGCAAACAGGCTGGCAGGGGATCAATTAGGCATCAATCAGGCTGGAGTGGTTAGAGGGTAATCAGGCTAGCAGGCAGAAGTGGTTAGGGGCAATCAGGAAGTCAGGAAGATGAGCAGATGGGAGCCAGGTAGGATCAGGAGCCAGGTCAGACACCCCTCAAGGGTCCCAGATTGGAGAGGAAGCAAGCTGGGCTGAAGGATACCTGTCCCTCCCCCATGCACAAATTTCATGCACCAGGCATCATATATATACATATACATATACATATACATACACATGTGTGTGTGTGTACATATGCATATGTATATGATGGAATTAATTTTATCAGGGTCCTAAAGAGCCTGAGTTGAAATAAAGTGCAGATGGAATTAATTTTATCAGGGTCCTAAAGAGCCTGAATTGAAATAAAGAAATTTATCCCAACTGCACAATTTTGTAGCCAGTAGCATGAGGAATGATTATAGGAATCACCTGGCCTTTCTTTCGATTACTCAGTGCAAAATTAGCAATATTTCAAACAAGAACAGGTAATACTTGCCTGAGATATGGACGTGTGCGTTTTTTTCTAGTGTGTCTCATTTTAAAGCTGAAAAATTAATAGGAGCTTTAGTTCATCAGTTTTTGAACATTTTGTCACATCCCTGGCACATTCTGCTGCGAAAGTTCTATGTAATAATAAAACTTCCACACAAAATAAGTGGAAGAGCAATTATAAAGTCTTCAGAAACATCCATTGACACATTTAGGATAAAATTCACATTAGGTTCACGCTCTTCTCCATGTAGGCGTGACCTTTTCATATTGAGATATTATGTCAGATAGGTTACTGCACTTCAGGGAGGCTAATTAAAACATTTTACAAGTAGCCAGACAACAGGGAGAGAGAGGAGGAGGAGAAAGGAGCGCAGAATACACACATATTTTGGCATCTGCATTTTTCTATGCAAATGAATCATATTCAGGAAAGACCTCCACTTCCCCCTAAAATAAAGCAGCAGCTACTGAACATCAAGTCATATGTTATGGGAAGACATCTGTAACACCAAACGCATCAAACTAGCACTCTGAATCAGATAAAAAGCCATATGTATTCTTTTAAAGAACTATTTTGCCCAAAGACTGACTTTCCTGCACATTTCTACATCTGAGAAAAAAATCAGCACCTTACATTCAAAGAACCATGTTACCAATGCTTAAAAACTGATCAAGTCTGCCAAAACCGGTTTGGGTCAGTGGATAGAGTGTCAGACTGCAGACTGAAAGGTCCCAGGTTTGATTCTGATCAAGGGTATGTACCTTGGTTGTGGGCACATCCTCACTGGGAGGCGTGCAGAAGGCAGCTGATCAATGTTTCTCTCTCATCGATGTTTCTAACTCTCTATCCCCCTCCCTTCCTTTCTGTAAAAAATCAATAAAATATATATAATTCTTGAAAAAAAATATAATCTGTGGTTCCTAATGTACAGGTAAAACTATAAATGCAATTCTTCAAAATAACAACAGCAATAATAACAAAGTCCAATCATGGATTTTTATACCCATACTTTGCACTGAGAAAACCGGAAGTTGAAGCTTTTACCGGCATTGATCCAGGACCTTGATAACAGTAGTTACAGTGAAGTCATAAGACCTCTCTCTCTCTAAAGTGAATGCCAAATTCATTTAAATCCCCGTCCATTAGGACATAATTATAGAATGGCATCAGATTAAGTGTCTTAGTCTGAATTTTTCCAGGATGAGAACCACCCACACCTTCCCACAGCAAATAAAATAACAGAAAATCCTTCCCGTGGACGGTAAGGCCCGAGGGCTCTGGTCCCTCAGGGCTGTGTGACCTCTGTCCTCCTTCCTAACTCCTCTGCAGCCACACTGACCTTCTTTCTAAATTCTGATGAGGTTCAGTGATCAACACAAACATCAGTTTCCACTTTCTTTTTTTAAAAATATATTTTGTTGATTTTTTACAGAGAGGAAGGGAGAGAGACAGAAAGTCAGAAACATCGATGAGAGAGAGACATCAGTCAGCTGCCTCCTGCACGCCCCACTGTGGAGATGTGCCCACAACCAAGGTACATGCCCTTGACTGGAATTGAACCTGGGACCTTTCAGTCCGCAGGCCGATGCTCTATCCACTGAGCCAAACCGGTCTCGGCTCAGTTTCCACTCTCAATTTCTGGAGCGCTGAGCGCAGATACAAAATCAATTAGTCTTTGAACCAATGTGCTATTTCCTGCATGGAGGACATGTTTTTTCTCATACCTGGACATCAATCATAGTTTTAACATTTTTTATATCCTTATCACTTGCTCCGATGACTTCTCCCAGAAGCTTTGGCCGAGCACTGAAGTTTGCATTTTCAAATTTCCAGTAAGTCCTGGTTCCCTTGCCCTATTTTATTGGTCTCATAAAGCTTTGCCACTGTCTAAAATCATGTAATGAATCATTGTGTCCGAGAAAAGGGTGTTTTGGTGTGTGTGTGTTTTTTTTTTAATTTCTCTTTAGCACTCACTAATCTTTTCGATAGTGACTAATGTATGGCAGTTGAATGGACTGGCTCACTGAAGATGAAGTAGAAGAACCGAATGGCTAAAGACAATGGACAAGAACCAAAAGCCAATGCTGACAGATCCGCAGTGTGTTAGCCTGAGAGAAACTGCAGTAATAGCATCAACATCAGCATCTGCATCGCAGCCAACAGCTCTCTCTCCAGTGCTGCTTTATCTCTCTAAAATTAGTACGGGGACTTGGTGTATGTAATTTAGTCACATGGCTAAAACTCCTGGGTCAATATTTTATCAAAAAGGAGTATTCACATGTATGTCGTAAGTGTTTTTAGATTCCCCAAATTAGTGATTTAATGGAATAAAAATGATACCCCTTTAAGACCCATTCCTTGTATTACTTTAAGCGTTCCTGTTTTTCTTGATTTTATTCATATCTGCCTCATCTCTTCCCCAAGGGCATTCAGTAATGAGATTCCGGTAAAGGTGGTAACAAAATTATTTCTACTAAAGAAGAACAGAATCCTGTTTTTTGTACAGGCAAACTATTTTAAAACTTGCCTGTCAAATAAACCTGCAGTGCTGAAAATCCGGCCATTAACCAAATTTTGAATGACAATGCATCAACCCTATGAAACATTAGTGTTTTGTTTGCTCTGTTTTGGGTCATTCTGCTGTTGCATGATAAAACCTGCTAAATTGATCTTCATCTCAAGGATCTTCTTTCTTTCAGTGGAAGGAGTAGAAACATAGATATAAACCACCTTACCTTTGGTACATATTTTGACAAAGTTTAGTTAAATTCTCTTTGGGAGCGAATTCACAAATTTTGAATAAACTTGGACTACATAACATATTAAACTTGCATTGTATGGGAAGATATGTACACAGGTAATACATTAATAAAAAATAATTTTTAAAAATTGCATTGAAAAAGCGAAATTAGGGATACTTAAAAACACATTGGAAACTCAGCGGTAATTACAAATTTTTCTATTGGAATTAAGACTGTATTCTGTTCATTTTAATTATGCTCATAAAATAAATACTAATGTTGTTATATTATCAGAGATGATTTTAAATAATTTATAATAGGAGTTTTAAAATACATCTTTAATCCTACAAAAGCTTCCTGAATTCCTCTATTTGGGAGAATTCCCTGCTGATTTCCTGGCACTTGTACATGCAATGTGTGTGTTTAGCAAGATGGGATGCAGATTATTATTATCCATTTGGTTAAAAGGAAAAATATAGATTGTGGCTGTGTAAATTACTCCACTTCAAAAAAAATGATAGCTATAAAACTATACTTTCAATTAATAATTCAATACACAGCCCACTAACAAATATTCACTAGGAGATTTAATATGAAATCAAGAAAGAATTATGTAATTAAAAAAATACACTACAGATTCTGAAGACATGGATTCCAGTTGGCTTAGTAACCAGCCACAAAGTCCTACCACATTGGCTTAGACTCTCTCAATCTCTGTCACCTCATTTGTTTTTTAAAACAAACACATCTTCAATAATTGCCTTGAGTAGGAACTCATCTGAAAAGTGAGGTTCAGTCTAGATCAGTGGTTCTCAACCTTCCTAAGGCCACGACCCTCGCATACAGTTCCTCATGGGGTGGTAACCCCCAACCATGAAATTTTGCTACTGTGATGCATCGTGATGTAAATATCTGCATTTTCCGATGGTCTTAGGCGACCCCTGTGAAAGGGTCATTCGACCCCCAAAGGGGTCGCGACCCACAGGTTGAGAACCACTGGTCTAGATAATGAGCAAGGTCGGTCCCCAGTATTTCTAACATTGCAACAGAGCTAGACCAATCAGGCCATACAGATACTCACTTCCGGATTGGGAAATACTAGATTCTCATGTCACTCTTCCCAGTTCTCCAACACCCTGTTAACATTACTCACAGGAAACTCTGGCCCACCCACTGCACTTGTTACTTTACTCACACTAATCGTAAAACTTACTTGCCCTTTATAAAAGGCCATCTTCATGTGTGTTAACAGACTGTTGCATTATAAGTACAGTAATATTTCCCCCTTTATTGGGTGTTCAAATTGCTTTAGGTATTCTTCCGGTAAGCTAACCAATTAGAATTCATACAGTATGACCTTTTATAAATGGAAACAGAGAATAGTTTTGTAAAGCCTTAATCATAACTTCTTTTTTAATATATTTTATTGATTTTCTACAGAGAGAAAGGGAGAGGGATAGAGAGCTAGAAAAATCGATGAGAGAGAGACATCGATCAGCCGCCTCCTGCACGCCCCCCACTGGGGATGTGCCCGCCACCAAGGTATAGGCCCTTGACCAGAATCAAACCTGGGACCTTTCAGTCGGCAGGCTGACGCTCTATCCACTGAGCCAAACTGGTTTCGGCCTTAATCATAACTTTTTATACATTCAGAGAGAAGTATGTTCTCAGGCCCAGGATAAGGAGGTATCTAATCAAGGTTTTAGACAGAGTTCAGAGTGTACCCCACTGATTGCAGGCAGTGTTTGGTTTATATGAACCAAAGGCCAGAGCAATCATTATTTTAAAAAAAAAGTTCTAATACATTAGCAAATGCAAATGATGACTTCTAAAGCAATTTGTCCTGCACCTTTTTATCTATTAAATATCACATTCTCATAATACTTTATAAATTTAGCATAAAAGCGGGTTCAATTGTAATTACAGTACAAGCCATAAATCAACCAAGTATGATGGCTTTGCTTTTGCATCACACACATGAATCAAACTAAAAATCAAAATGGTGTGTCATTTGTCAGAGGAATGTCACGAGCGTGGCATCCAAGCCCTTCTCCGGTGGAGAGTGATACATTTTCCCGGAGAACTCTCACACTTCTCTTTAGAGACCATAAAACATCCGCTGGCGATGGAGAAAACTCATGGTGATTAAAGCCCCAGGTTCAGGAGGCAGCGAGACTTCAGAAGCGTTCAGACTGAATCATGCAGGGAGCACGGTTCCATGAACTTTTAGAAGAAGGATACATAGTTGATTACAAAATGTCTTTAGAAACATATGCATTACTATGCTCCCTCTATGAAACAAATTAAATCAGAACCTTAAAAAGTTGATAATAAAGCCCATCCGATGTAACTCGGTGGTAGAGTGTCAACCTATGAACCAGTAGGTCACGGTTCAATTCCTAGTCAGGGACCAGGCCTGGGTTACAGGCTCAATCCCCAGTAGGGAGCGGGCAAGAAACAGCTGATCGATGATTTTCTTTCATCATTGATGTTTCTCTCTCTCTCTCTCTCTCTCTGCATTTCTCAATGAGGTCATTAAAATATATATATTTTTAAAGTGTATAATAAGGAATTCAATTTTTCATTCATCATTTGACTCCTTTTCTTGTTTTAAAAGTTAGACCTCACTTTAATGGGTTTGCCTCAGAGTATAGAGAGTTGGCTTGAGGACTGAAGGGTCCCAGGTTCAATTTCATTCAAAGGCATGTACCTTGGTTGGGGGCACATCCCCAGTAGGAGGTGTGCAGGAGGCAGCTGATCGATGTTTGTCTCTCATCCATGTTTCTAACTCTCTTTCCCTATCCTTCCTCTCTGTAAAAAAAAAATCAATAAAATATATTTATTTATAAATAAACAAATAAATAAATAAAAGTAAGACCTAGTTTCTCCTCCTCTCCTCCTCCTTCACGGCATATTTCTTTGTCTTCCTCCTTCACCTTTAACAATGTCCCTCCCACCATATCTCCTACCCAGAGCTGCAGAAGAGAGCCCGCTGTTTCTCACATCTGGGACCCCGGGATCTGGTCCTTTAAGATGCGCCACTTCCCAGATGTCCCCGTGCCCTCGTCCCACCTCCATGGCCTTTTCTTAGGAAGTTGCTATGAGTTTATCCTGGTCGTTTTCCATGAGCCTCCACAGAAGAATGTTCCATAGGGTTCCGGGGGTCTATTTAGAATTTGTTCCCCTTCCTTTTCTGCTCTCACACGTGTTTGCTTCACATCCCTCTGAAACTACATCTCACATTATACTTGCTATCAAAGTTATTTGTATAACTCTCTCCTCTGTTCTGAGCACAAATAAGCTTCCTATGACTAGGCAGGCTGTTTTTCTCTGGTGTGCTTAGTAATGATATATTTCCGTAACCTGTGGACCTCCGCAGTGAATACCCACCTCCTGTACATCTGGATGCGTACTAGTATGAGTGAGAACTGACTAACATCTTGTTTCTTCTAAATCTTCCATTCCTTCAGAACTTTGAATGTCTTTTGTGGGTTGTGTTTTTCTTTTCCATTTACATATTCCCTAATGTAAGTTTCTAGATATTTCAAAACCATGTCTTTCAAATGTTCATTTCAAAAGTATACACCTATGAGGGTCAGAAAAAAAATCTAAGCTCCCTGAATTTCATTTAGACAATTTCACGTTTGCCATCATAGAGGTGAAAAATGGTAGATGAATATCCAAATCTATGTATTTTTATGTCCACTCAACTCCTCTTTTTCTCTAACTGAAGTCACAAAGTGGATTTCCTATTTCTTTATATTTTTGTAGGTGACTTTTCAAATGTTTTTTTTAAATATATTTTATTGATTTTTTACAGAGAGGAAGGGAGAGAGATAGAAAGTCAAAAACATCGATGAGAGAGAGACATCGATCAGCTGCCTCCTGCACACCCTACAGTGGAGGTGTGCCCGCAAGCAAGGTACATGCCCCCGACCAGAATCGAACCTGGGACCTTTCAGTCCACAGGCCGACGCTCTATCCACTGAGCCAAACCAGTCTTGGCTCAAAAGTTTCTGATGACCTGTTTCCTGTGTATATTTGCAAAGTTCCGTTTTGGGAAACAGACTTGATGAATCTCTGAGTATAATGGCATGTCACCGTTTACATTCATCTACCCAGAATCCAACGCCTCGGCCACAAAGGCTGTGGTGCCCTTTGCTCCTGGCTCCTGAGTCTCTAAATCGTGGGCATTTCCCAGGTGACAGAAGTGTCTTTGTTACTTATGGTGGAACCTGACAGTGTACAACAATAAGGTGAATCCTGGGGGCCTGGTGACAGTTTATGCTAAGAAGTGATTCTGTTCAGAGACTGGCCTGCCATCGGGGTCTCAGGGGTTCAAGCCATC